>JBBPOI010000107.1:0-29088 GCA_038091355.1 Phylloboletellus chloephorus | reverse complement strand
CGTCGGCTAGGGTTATGCCAGACCAGGAGTGGTTTCCCTCTAAATAACCTTATAGCTGGGCCCCAGGCTTACAGGGGATGAAGGTTACTGGCACCTGACGCCAGCGAGACTAGCACTCGCCCCACGCTATCCATGCGCCCGTCTGGCGCCATAAGTTAGGATAAAGTTGCTGTTCTCCCATAGTGCACTAGGGGGGGTCGCCGGTCACCTTGGCTGGATGTCTTGGAGTAAGACAATAATACAACTCCCGTACCGTCGATTTCCGGTCTTCCTTTCTTTACCCCCATATCTTTAGGGGAGTTGGCTTTATCGGCAAGCCATTGTTATTATACTGTTTGTAATAGATAAGTAGTAGACGACCTCTACTCTCTGTACATGTACTCTAGTATGGGGGGATTAGGGTTTGGTGGTTTAGGAAGACCCCAGACTCTAACAGGTGATGTCCTTCGGTCTCTGTAACTCCCCAGCGACATTTCAAGCGATGATGAAATCTTCACTGATATGGAAAACGTCGTAGTCGTCTATATTGATGACCTCATGATCTTTACAAAAACAGATAATCGGGTGGAACATGATTGGATCGTACTGGAGGTACTCCACTGCCTAGAAGAGAATGACTTATTCGTCAAACCAGAGAAATGTGCTTTCCGTGCCACAGAAGTCGAGTTTCTGGGCATGATGGTGGGAAAAGATGGGATTAAAATGGACGAAAGTAAGGTTAAGGCTATATTGGAATGGCCAACGCCCTGGAATGTCCGAAGAGTATGAAGCTTCCTTGGATTGACAAACTTTTATCGTCACTTCATCCAGGACTATGCAAAGGTCGTGTGTCCTCTAAACGATCTCACGAAGAAAGACATAATATTCTCTTAGGGAGACTCCCAGCAGATAGCGTTTGATACGCTTAAGGAAAAGTTCACCACAGCACCCATCCTTGCATTCCCAGACAATGATTGTCAGTTCAGGCTCGAGACGGATGCCTCGGACTATGCGGTTGGGGCCATGTTATTTATGCTGAAAGAAGAAAAGTGGCACCCAGTGGTGTATGCATCCCACTCCATGAGTCCTGAAGAACGGAACTACCCTATTGCTGACAAAGAAATGTTGAGCATTATTAGATCATTGGAGCAATGGCGGCACTATCTGGAAGGTGCAAAGTACGAGTTCAAGATCTGGAATGATCACGCGAACTTGCAATGGTTCATGCAACGGCAGGACCTTAACAGAAGACAGGTGCAATGGGTGCAATATTTATCTAGATTTAATTTCAAATGGGTCCATAAGGCAGGCTCTAGTATGGTGAAAGCCGATGCCCTCTCTAGACAAGAGGATTACACACAGGGTGTAGAAGATGATAATAAGGGTATTATAGTAATAACCCCAGAGAAGATCCAAGCTGCGCTCATGATTGACGATGAAGGGGATAAAATAAAACAAAGAATAAAGATTGCCACGAAAGCAATATTAGGGAACAAGTACATGGCCTATGTGAAGAATTGGCCTGTATCCAAGATGATGGCATACTTTACTGAGAAGGGAAGATGTACGTTCCTGATAAAGAAGGTCTACGGATGGAGATTACAAGACTCCACCATGACACCCCACTCGCCGGACATGCCAGTTACGAGAAAACCATAGAGTTGCAGAAACGCAACTATTTCTGGCCCAAGATGGCCACATTTATTAAAGATTATGTATCGTGGTGCGACAGGTGCGCACGCTTCAAGGGGACTAACCAGGCTCCATCTGGGAAACTCCTCCCCCTTGAAACCACAGAAATGCTGTGGGTAGATGTCACTGCAGATTTCACCACCGACCTCCCCCTTTCCAACAGATTCGACTCTATTCTTGTCGTCATTGACCACTTCTCAAAGGAGGTCGAATTCATTCCTTGTAACAAGACAGTCACAGCCTTAGAGATGACCAGACTATATTTATTCCATGTCTGAAAAGACCACGGACTCCCAAGGAGTATTATGACAGATTGAGGCCCGCAGTTCGCCTCACAGGTTATGAAGGACCTATGCAAACAGCTTGGCATTACACCCAAGTTGTCAACTGCACATCACCCGCAGACGGATGGGCAGACGAAGTGGATGAACCAGGATCTCCAGCAGTATCTCCAGCTATTTACCGCTGAAAAGCAAGAGAAATGGGCAGACTGGCTTCCCATTGCCCAATTCTCATATAATTCGAAAATCTCTGCTTCAATGAAGGAGTCTCCGTTCGAAATTACTCAGTCATATGTCCTACGTATGGGGATCGAGCCATGTTCATCCAAGGCACCAGCTGCCAAGGATTTTGCCAATGAAATGGCAATGACCTTAGATCAGGTCAAACAAAATTTAAAAACAGCACGTGAGCGGATGAAAGCTCAAGTGGATAAACACTGAATCGAAGCCCCTTCATATGTCATTGGGAACAAGGTTTGGTTAAGTATGGACAACCTTAGATTGCCAAGAGCATCTAGGAAGTTGTCAGAATGCTGGCTTGGCCCTTACGAGGTCACCAAGTTAGTCAGCAGTAATGCAGTTGAGTTACGACTGCCTAAATCTATGCATATTCACCTGGTAGTGAATATTTCACGGGTCAAGCCCTACAGAGAATGGCTTCCTGGTCAGAATGCTGATCAGCCGGGACCCCTCCTCGTCACTGAGGATAGAGACGAGAAATATGAAGTTGATTTTATTGTCGGCTCCTGATTGAAGGGACGTCGACTGGAATACTTAGTCCACTGGAAGGGCTATGACGAGACGGGCAGAACGTGGGAACCATTGGGAAACCTTGCTAACGCCCAGGAGGGATCACAGAGTTTCACACAACATACCCCAATGCCCCTTGTCGCCTACGCATGGTCTATCTGGACTTTTTACAGTTATTTCAACCCTATGCAAATAACACCAAAGCAGATGTACACCCCTTTGATCGCCTGGAAGTCGATCTTTAAGGAGGGGGTGGTGTTACGGATGGTACAGTTTACTATGATTTTTCACTATTTTTCTAAACACTTTTCGTTCACTGGCGCAATTCATCGATGAATTGTGCACCACTCAGTGACACTCATGCTACACTTCTCTTTAGGATCAGGAATCTTCACTGGATCTGCCCTTATGCTCACACAGCCTTCCTTCTATCTGTGCTGTGCATGGCTATGTTCCATTTACTGAGATCTCGGTAAGATTTCGTACATGCATTTACCTCATGCCTTTTATTTCTGGTGATGCAACCTTAATGCCTCACCTCTTACATGCACTTTCAATCTCCATCAGGGCTATGCCACAGCCTCAGGGCTGTTCTGCCACCGCCTCATGTATGCTTCATATTTTTAATCTCCGTTCCACAGCCTTGTGGACTATGCACCTCTTTATAGTAATATTAACCAAACATGTACATACAATAGAGTAGTATATAAGGCCGAAGGCACTGCCAGAGAACTTCAGTCAAGTTCCCTTGGTCTTTTCTCATCACAGAGGCCAGGGGATAGATTCACTCCTAGAAACTTATTTTCTCTCTACGCTTTCTCGTTACTCATGCTTCAGCTCAGCGGATCCGCTCCTCTCTTCAAGGGTCTTTGCTCTTGGGTTGTTTCAGTCTGGAGACCCGGAGTTATGTTCTGACAGAGAACATACTGGAGTTCGCTTCTTTTTGAAGCAGAGTTACGCCCGGAGGGTCAGAGTCGTAGGTAGAGGTTCAGAGTTGAGCTCGGAGGGTCCAGGATATGACACTCGTTGTAAGACTTTTTATACTAATCTCCTAAGACTTGTTACAAATATGCAATCGTGAACAGTATGATGCTGACTGGCAAGGAGAAAACTTAAAGAAAAAGGACCAGTCACTGATACCAAAGTACCGGCAAGAGATCCTGAAGAGGGACCACCACTACTACTACTAAGATCACACTCAGACATTAACTACTACTCAATGGACTTGATGTCGAAGCAAACAAATGGATTAAGCTGGGGATTAACTATGATACATGGCTCTTTATATACCCCAGACCGATGCACATGGACCAAGCTGTGCATGGGAAATAGAAGCTAAGAATTAGAACATGTGTCAAACGTGTGTGAATAAGGAGCATAATAGAAGCAGGAATTAAGAAGGCATGTACATCTCATGTTATCAATAAAGTGGAGATTAAAAACATGTGTTAGGTCATATGATATGCTTATGTAATTGTTAAGTATTACTCAAGGTCAAATATTTGATCCCGACCAAGTCCAACTCTTTTATGATTTTACTGGGAGGGGCATTTGCCCGCCTATGGAATGTAGAAGTGTTAGGAACACAGGACTCAATGTCTGCCCTCTGGCTTGCACAGACTATTTTCCTTTTATTTTATTATCACTTCCTTATTATTCTATGGACATTTCTTCCTTTTACTTATTTTCTTGGGTCATAGTGACAGACTAGATCACATGACTCAAACATGTGATGTGACATCACATGATGTCACACTTGTGACGTGACATGTCACACTATGTCACGCTTGTCACATGTGACGTGACATATCACATGTCACACCCTGTCACACAGTCACACATGACGTCACGTGATGTGACACTATGTCACATTTGGGCTTACTTATATTCTATTACTAAGAACCCTTAGCCCAGGTTCTAGACCATGGACATTAGGCAAGCACATGTTGATGCATGCGTAAGTCTAGGTGCCTCATGTGTAAGGCTAGATGCCTCATGCATGGGCTAGACCTCTTATTTATATCTCCATGACATCACTATGATGACATGTACTATATTTGCTATCTCTAGGGTAGAGGGTGGCTAGTACACTGCCACCCTGAAGATGTATATAAGTAGGGACGGCTGTGGGTTGAACTCCAGCTTTACAACTTGATGATTTAACCCGTCGTTGTATGTGAGTCTCCCTGGTGACCAGGGTCAGGTCCTTGCACAGTGGGTGACTCCCCTAATAGTCTGTCGGGCTCCAGACGTATGAAGACGAGGGTGATGACCACCTGAAGGTCACAGGACTAGCACCTGTCAAATGCTATTGATGCGCTCGTTCAGCACCCTAAATATGGATAACGTTGCTGTTCCTGCATAGAGCACTAGCAGGGGTTCCCAGTCACCTTGACTGTGGCATCTCCAATTATAGACGTTAAAGCAAGTCAGGCACCGTCCTTTTCCGGTCTTCTGTTATTCTAAGACGCCCGATGCTTTTAGAGCTGTGGGGACTTTGTCCCTAGTTTGGATTGGTTAAGTACTTGTAGTACAAGAGCATCATAGACAACATGCGGGTTTAGGTTTAGCACATGTAGCTATTCCTTACAAGAAGTGTTTATAACATAACCAGTCAAGCCCCTGTGGTACAGGTCCTAGACTTGTTACACTTTGGATCCTATCCAGTGGTCCAGCAGTCCTAAATAGACCTACCACCTTTGGCTTGTGCCAGTGAAACAGCCACCACTTTCCTGTCCTGCGTACAGTCAGTAAATGTGGGCAGGGATTTTGGGTTTACCAAATGGTGTCTCATTCCACTATGGTCACTTGTGTTCCAGCTTCACTTTGACAGGACACAGCACAAGACAGGTTTTTTAATGAGTGGAGGTTTATCACTTTTTATTAGTTCTGTTAGTACAAATTAATATGGGATGTATATAGGATTGGAGTCTTGCAGTGTTAAGTGTTATCAGTTATCAAAATAGTTGGGCGACTCGGGTAGGATGTGTTGTTTGTTTCATTTGTGTGTAGGGCCATTGGTAGATGTAATCGTGATAATGATGGAATTTGCAGTGGTGTGTTTGTAGTTGTATGGGACTTGTCGGGTGGGTGTGGTTGTCTACCAGGATAGTGTGCCTGTTAGAAACACAAAGCTTGAGCTGCTGTGCGCTCGCTTTTAGCCCCTGTCTTAGTGGTCAATATTTATTTTCATTATATTTATGAAGTTGAGCTGCTGAGCGCTCCTTCAGTAAATATTCATTTTCCAGTCACGTGACTGTGGGAATTACCCACCCCTTTACCCTTTCACCTCTTCACACCTTCACGATATCACATCTTCACATATTTCACCATTTCACGTAATCACATAAGGGTGAATGAATGCGCCCCAAGAACTCTAGTCAAGTTCTTGTGAGTTTTGGCCTATAAGCTTGGTTCGATCTATTGTCTACTCATTGAGGTATAGTGTGAGCGTGCAGGGTCTTTATTAGACTCTAGTGTTGCCACAGTGCCTATGTGTTGTCGGCGCATAGGTGGGGCATTGTGGGATAGTGTTGTTGTGGTCATGGGGGGCTTGTTGGGTGGGTGCGACTGTTTGTGTGTAAATGCGGGCAATGTTTCCATTGTCGTTGGAGGCTGCATCAGGTCAGGGGAATGCGCAAGGTGGCCGCATGAGTTAGTGGGTGGCTGTGCGAGGTCGTTGAGTCCTCGTAGTATTAGGTTGTTGGTCGAGCTAGATGGATGTGTTTGTTTCATATTTCGCTGTCGTTGGTGCGGGAGGTCACTTGTCAGAATGTGGGGAGGGTTTGGGTGTTCTTGTGATGGGCTCTGATATCCCGACAGGTGTATCAAGACGGAAGAGTGAATTGACCTATAGATAGTAGCTGGAACGTCAAGAGGACGAGCGTAAGGCTCGAACTTCAACACACATCGGTTTTACTACGTGGAGGAAATATGAAATAAGAAAGGGGTAGCGGATATCGGGGAAACAAGCATAGGAGACGCGGTCATGACAGTTCTATAGTCATAGTCTGGGGGGCGAGGTTGTCCTTGCGCTGAGATCGCGCATCCTTGCCCGCCTTTCGAGCGTGGAAATAACTGTCCATGGTGATGGCAGGAGTTCAAGGACCCCCCTTGAGAACGATTTTGTCTGCGTATGTACAGCAATCACTGGTGGGTCCCGGTCAGTGTCATGACCGCATCGTCTCCTATGCTTGTTTCCCCGATATCCGCTACCCCTTTCTTATTTCATATTTCCTCCATGTAGTAAAACCGATGTGTGTCGAAGTTCGAGCCTTATGCTCGTCCTCTTGACGTTCCAGCTACTATCTTGCAGCGTTAGGTCAATTCACTCTTCCGTCTTGATACACCTGTCGGGATATCAGAGCCCATCACACTAGGACGAGCGTAATCAAAGAAATCTGGTCACCCCTATTCGGTCATGCCGCGCGACTCATTTGATGTCGACGAACTCATGGACTCGGTTTCATCGCCCAGCTCTACTAATCATTTGGACGCTGGGGCCTCTCACCAGGTTCCCGACCCGCATTCTGCTTCGCAGGCGGCAGTGCCCCCCATCTCGTGCGACCCATATTTCCAACTCCTTACTCAGCTTGTTGCGCAGCAATCCCAGATCCTAGGTACATTAGCCGTCCGAAATAACGGAAGCGAGGCAAAGCTTGGGCTCGCTGATCCCGAGCCCTTTGACGGCAAGCACGAACATTGGGAGATGTTCATTAACGACCTTCGCCTCCAGTTTGAAGCGAAGCCAAATACTTTCCGTGATGACTGAGTCAAAATTGCGTACGCACTTTCGTGGATGAAGAGAGACGGCGCCGAGATTTGGGCGACCGCTGTCAAAAGCAAAATTGCTGGGGGAGTACTCCCATATCCTGACTGGGCGACGTTCTACGAGGCGATGAAAGGAAGATTTGAAGATCCAAGCCAGCAGAGAAAGATCGAAGAAGGATTTAGGAGTCTCAAACAGAGGTCGGGAGAGTCGATCGAAGAATTCCTCGTACGCTTTGAATACGATGCGAACAGAGCACAACTAGCTGAAAAAAAAAATAAAGAAATCCTGCGCCGTGCGGTTCACGACCATATTTGGAACATAGCGATAGCGGGCAATATGACATTGACAGATACGTCCTGCCATGGGTTCCAGGAGGCCTTGAGGAAGTATGGAGGGCTTGTGAAGGAGATGAAAGGTGATGACCACCCAAAGAGGATGCAGGGAGCCGAGGGATCAACACGGGGAAACCGGGGGGGACCAGGAGCATCAATCACTTGGCCAAGGGGCTTTAATCCTCGCGCTTTCGCAGGAGGACCAGCACCAACATTACCAGTTACAACACCGACGACTACGTCAGCACAGACATTGGGGACGCGTATTTTTCCAGGGATGGGAGAACCGATGGATATTGACAAAAGCCGTGGCCGGATTAGGGAAACCCGAAGATGTTACACTTGCGGAGAGATGGGACACCTACATGCCAGCTGCCCCAAAATCGTGAAGACTATTTGGGAGAACGCATCAAATGAAAATCGTGCCATCATTGCGACTGAGATTCGCAAGCTCCAGGAAACCAAAGACCAAACCGACAAGACAGAAGAGGGGATTGACGATGAAAACACCCAACAAAGTTTTTAGGTGAGCCGGGAGTCAAGGGTGCAGACTCACCGGCATGTACGATAGGAGACAAACATGTAAAACGCCGTTCTACTCGATTGAATACGACGACGGAGTGCTCGACTGGTCTCTTGTCTCCAGCACCTAAAACTACCCAACCCAGTGGGAAGCCCACACGGGGGTCCCTGGACTGGACGTACGGTCAATTATGTCTTAATTCCGATCAAGCGATGAAAGCACTTTTACGCTGGTCTAATCGACAACGGCGCTCTGAAATCACCCCTTTTCTTATCCACCAGCTACTTCGTATGGAACCGGATGCAATACGAGCTGCCCTGCGTGAGCTGAAACGCCCA
Organism: Phylloboletellus chloephorus; assembly: GCA_038091355.1. Classification (NCBI taxonomy): domain Eukaryota; kingdom Fungi; phylum Basidiomycota; class Agaricomycetes; order Boletales; family Boletaceae; genus Phylloboletellus; species Phylloboletellus chloephorus. Next base: position 20,422 of record JBBPOI010000107.1, on the reverse strand, counting down.
CGCCGTTGGGTTCGCCGTGTCAATCAAAATTCCGTCATGTTGCCTGCAGTCATTGAGACCCTCGACGACTGCCGCCCCTTTGACGTGGACATTCTCTTAGACAGCGGAGCCACGGGGTGTTATGTTGACGAGGGATTCATTCGGGCAAAAGGGCTCAACTTTGAGCAATTACCTCGCGCCATCCCAGTATACAATGCCGATGGATCATTCAATCAAGCAGGCCCCATTCGCTCCACCGTCACACTTCGACTTCGTATTCAGGATCATTGCGAACTATTCACCTTTGCCATCACAAATACGGGCAAGTCACCCCTTATTGTGGGGTATGACTGGCTAAAACGACATAATCCATTGATCGATTGGCGCACGGGAAAACTCCTCTTCAATCGATGTCCATCTTCGTGCTATCGTTCTCCGTCTATGGTATCAGAACCAGAGGATGATGAAGAAAAACCTGACGAAAATTACGTTGACAAAGAAAAGCTTGAGAAGGGAGACAGACTTTGGGCTACAACGATACGAGATGTTGTGGGAAAAGAAGAGGGCCTCCGAGCAGAGTATCGAGCGATGGATGTGAAGTGTCAAAAGGTGGCCGATGAAGCATTGAAACACAATTCTCGACAACCCCTCAGCGAACTTTTACCCCACTATTACTATGACGACTATTCCTCCGTATTCGAAAAGACAGCCTTTGACAGACTTCCCGATCAACGACCGTGGGACCACGCCATCGAGCTCAAACCAGGATCAGAGACATTCAATAGCAAGATTTATCCCTTACATCCGGGGGAGCAAGCGGAACTCGACAAATTCATCGAAGAACACCTCCAATCGGGACGTATCCGCCCATCCAAATCTCCGATAGCATCTCCCTTTTTCTTCATCAAAAAGAAAGACGGAACTCTACGCCCAGTCCAGGACTATCGAAAACTCAATGATCAAACCATCAAAAATCGCTACCCCCTTCCACTCATTTCCGAAATCGTCCACAAGCTTCGCGGAGCACGCATCTTCACAAAGCTCGACGTGCGTTGGGGTTACAATAACATTCGGATCAAAGAGGGAGATGAATGGAAAGCGGCGTTCACAACGAACCGTGGTCTTTTCGAGCCGTTAGTAATGTTTTTTGGTCTCACTAACTCTCCCGCAACCTTTCAGACCATGATGAATGATTTGTTTCAACATCTCGTTCGGCGTGGAGTCGTCATCGTTTATATGGACGACATTCTTATATTCACGAAGACGCTTGAGGAACACCGACAAGTGGTCCGTGAAGTGCTACAGATCCTCAAGAAAAACAAGCTCTACTTAAAACCAGAGAAATGTGAATTCGAGAAATCGGAAATCGAGTATCTAGGCCTCGTAATCAAACAGGGATACATCGCCATGGACCCCACCAAGATTGCAGCTGTACGCAATTGGCCAACGCCTACGTCCAAACAACAACTTCAGCAGTTCCTTGGCTTCGTCAACTTCTATCGGCGATTCATCCAGGGTTTCACACATATAGCACACCCATTACATCGCCTCACAGGCAAAGTTGAATGGCGATGGTCCACGGCGGAAGATAACCACACTACGGGATGCCATCATCTCCACACCAGTCCTTGCAATGCCGACGGATGACTCTCCATACCGTGCAGAGGCTGACAGTTCAGGCTATGCTATGGGTGCGGTCCTCTCTCAAAAACAACCGGATACATCATGGCATCCTGTCGCATTCTTCTCCAAGTCTCTCAGTAGCGCCAAGCGCAACTACGACATTTATGACCGCGAGATGCTCGCGGTCATGCTCACACTAACAGAGTGGCGTCATTATCTTATGGGGGCTTCTCACACCTTTGAGATTTGGACTGGCCATAAAAATCTCCAGCAGTTTCGCGTCGCACGCAAACTCAATCGTCGCCAAGCTCGTTGGTCCTCAGAGCTTGCTGATTATAACTTTGTTGTTATTCATAAACCAGGTCGCTCCCTCATCCCGCCTGACGCCCTCTCACGACGCCCTGACTATGACAAAGGGAGTAAAGACAACGAAGATCAAGTTCTACTCAAAGAGGAATGGTTCCGCGAGACGACAGTCGAGATCCGAGGGGAGGATGAAGAACTCCTCGAGCGAATACGAAAATCAAAACGAATCGAAGGACTTGTAAGAGAGAACGTTCAGCAAAAACGGGAGGGTTGGGAAAGAGAAAATAACCTCGTTTTATGGCGCAATCGCATCTACGTCCCCAAAGAAAGAGCACTTCGGGACGAAATCATCCATTTACACCACGACTCATTGACAACAGGACATCCCGGCATTTTCAAAACTGCGGAGATCATCCTTAGGAACTACTGGTGGCCACGTTTACAAGCACACGTAGCAACATATGTTCGGGGTTGCGAGAAGTGCCAGCGCAGGAAGATTTTCCCCTCGAAACCATCCGGGCCTTTGTCCCCAAACCTTGTCCCAAATCGCCCTTGGGAAATAGTATCTGTTGACCTTATCACACAGCTCCCACAGAGCCGAGGCTATGACGCGATCGTGGTAATCGTCGACCGTTTCTCAAAAATGATACGAGTAGCACCAACTAATAACGAAGTGACCTCTGAGGGGGTCTCCCGGATTTACAGAGACCACGTATGGAAGGACTTCGGTCTTCCGGAACGCGTCATCAGTGATCGCGGGGCCCAGTTCACATCCGGCTTCATGCGCGATCTTAACTGTATCCTCGGCATTCGCATGAATCTCTCCACCGCACACCATCCCCAGACGGACGGCCAAACTGAACGTGTCAGTCAGGAGCTCGAACAATACCTCCGGCTATTCGTCAATTACCGTCAGAATGACTGGACCGAATGGCTCGCCCTTGCCGAGTTCAGCTATAATGACAAGATCCATTCCTCTGCCGGCCATTCCCCCTTTTTCTTAAACTATGGACGACACCCGCGCAAAAGCTTTGACCTTCGTAGAAAACAGATTCGCATTGAAAGCGCAGAAAATTTCGCGAAGCGAATGAAGAATATCCATGATGATGCTAACTCCGCGCTAACGAAAGCAGCTGCTGACATGAAGCGATTCTATGATCGCCGCCATGGCCAAGCTCCAGATTACCGCGTAGGGGACCTAGTTTGGTTGGAGGCAACCCATATTCATTCCACCCGGCCTTCGCGCAAACTTGAGGACCGCCGCTTAGGTCCCTTTTCGATTATGAAAAAGATCCCTCTACGCACGTATAAACTTCGCCTTCCCCCCCACCTGGCGAATTCACCCTGTCTTTCACACCACTCTCCTCCGTCCATACCACCCCCCAACCTCTCACCTCCAGCAACAACCAGGCCCCCCTCCCGCCATTGCCGTTGGAGATCATTGGGAGCAAGAAGTCGAGGAAGTTCTAGACGAAAGGAAGCGACGAGGTCGGGTGGAATACTTGATCAAGTGGAAGGGGATGCCCCGCGAAGAAAATTCGTGGGAGCCGCAAAAGAGCCCGGAAGACGAACACGGCATCAACACAAAATTTCAAGAGTATTTGCAGAAACGCCCAACAAATCCCAATGGCATTCCTCTTTCGCCTCACACTCTCACCCATTCTCTTCACCCTCAGGTCCCGTCCCTCGACGAGGACGTCGACCTTCACGGGGGGGTATTGTCATGACCGCATCGTCTCCAATGCTTGTTTCCCCGGTATCCGCTACCCCTTTCTTATTTCATATATCCTCCACGTAGTAAAACCGTGTGTGTCGAAGTTCGAGCCTTACGCTCGTCCTCTTGACGTCCCAGCTACTATCTTGCAGCGTTAGATCAATTCACTCTTCCGTCTTGATACACCTGTCGGGATATCAGAGCCCATCACAATGCGTCACAGCCGTCCTTCATTATGGGTACGCAGCTCGACAGGTCCCTGGCGGTGACGCGGCCGGGAGGCCCTGCGGCTTTCGCCCATTCGCCAACGATTTCTTATTACCCCTCATAATCAATCATCTATCTACCTTTCTCATACTGGCATTTATGTTCGCATCACCGTAGCATTCGATATTCACGGAAAATCCGCCTTCCACTTAATGACACCTCAAAAAAATTAATAAATATATTGCACAACAACACTTTTCCCCTTTTCCTGAGGCGCTCGTTAATTGACTACGATTTTCTACGATTGTCCTGCTTCTTCACGGTTGCACGACATTTACAGGAAATGTTCGATTAGTGAACAAGTAACATGAATAACTTAGGTCGACAAGGCGCTGATAGCAGGTGTGAGACGCCCAGTTCCCACTGTCACGTCATCTAGCGCACATAATTAGCTCAAGAATAAAATAAGAAGTACAGCAGCAACGTACCCGGAACAAGAATCCGAGCTAGGTGGGTGATACAGCAAATGAGCCAATGCAACTCATAAGTAAATAAATTTGTACGCACATCCTCGGGAGTCAAGCGGCCCATAGCCTGCAACAGAACCCTCCCCTTTAGCGACGGCGCGATACGAAAAAAAGAAGACACGTACCGACTCATCAGTTGACAACGTTGCATTAACCATGGCAGACTTCTTCTCTTGGAGCTACAAAGGCGTTTTCTTATGTCCAAGGGAATCAAATGGGCGTGTCACGTACTTGAATGATACGACTCTCTATACTGTCTTCTATGACGAGCTTAATGGCTTGGACAGGTCGACGCTGGCCAAGTCGGTGAATGCGGTCCATGGCTTCTGTGGGTAGATCAGCACACAGTGCAACTGCTTTACAAGAAGGCCCGGGAACCCTTACGGTATTCTACGGCAGGGTTCCACCAGCTATCCATCAGATATACACGCGAGGCTTCCGTCAAGTTCAGCGCGACTCCACCAGCTTTCAGCGACACCAAGAAGACGGTCACATGGACGTTGTTCACTAGAGCAAGAGTGTCAGGAATACGAGCAGGCCAAGGAAGCATGGAGGCATACTAAAGTACTGGATAGTGGCGTCACGAGCTTGAGGTGTCATCGTTCCCTCGAGTCGGCATATCTACAATGCATAAATACTTCGCAAATGCAGAAACAGACATCAATAACACCAACCTGGAATCCGGCCTTCTGTAACCTGAATGCAATCAAATCCAAAAAATTCACAAATTGGCTGAACACAATGCTCTTTGTGGTCGCGTCCTGCGCACGGAGATTGGACAACTCTTCAATGAGAGCTTCAATCTTTGAAGACGAGCGCCAGGTATCTAGGTTGAGCCGACCGAGAATGCCCTGCCTCGCAGTCGATGAGGATATTTCAAACTCCAGTGCAGGTGCTTCTAAGTCCACGGTTAGGGGGAGGTGGCAAACTGGGCATTCCGGCTTGGATGGACCAAAGCGTTATTGAAACAGATTTGATGCAAATCAGTGGGAACGTACGTTGATGTCCCCAGCAGTGCTCAAGTATTGCTTCATGCACTCGCGGTCAAAGATATGGTGGCACTTAGCTTGAATGGCGTCTTCGGCGACGTCATTGCATAGCCTGCAGACAGTACCTTCGCTAAGTTCCTCGTTGCTGAAAAATGTGTTGCCGTTGCTCTTGCTGCGGAGGACCAGGTCGGGGTGGCAAGCCATTTGGCGCATACGAGTGAGTCTGCCAAGAAAGGGTTGAGCTTACCGCGAAAATTCGAACGGTATACACGCACAAACTGAAGATGTTGGAATAGTCTGGTAGGGCATGTCAGGCGGTGGGATATCAAGAGAATGCGGGTACTCACTATTCAAGACAGTACCCGAACCGACGTAGGTACTGAACTGACGCTTAGCGTCAGAAAATAATGAGAGATACAACTCTTTCTCTTCTGGGCTGAAGTAATCCCTCCGAACAACGACTGTTCGTGGAGGAAGCCCAAGATCATCGGCACGTTGAATCTATCAGATAACGCGTTTTATGCCTTGAAGGTATGAAGTGTGGTACAAAACTACCTTTGTCCGCCTGAGCATCATACGATCTAAGAGGACCCTCAACTTCTTGAAAGCTGTTTTGCCGGGCCCTACCATGCCATTTTTTTGGATAGGAGTCAAGATTTCGTTGTTCCAGAAACACGTCTGAGGGATGAGGAATCAGACAATATACATCGTTAGATAGAGTAACAGTATCGCACGTGTTGCATTGGACTATGGCCACAATCTACGAAAGGTTTTAATGAATTATCGGTCGACTGCAGACCACGGGATACATACCATCACAGTTTCTCTTATCCGAAAACTTCCAGTGGAGAGATTTGCAATCGCATTTCTTGCCTGCGAAGCAACTTGTGAGATAGAACGGGATTCTAAGGACATGACTTACAGAAGTAAAAAGCGAAAGGGTCCCCTCCCAAGAATCGAATCATGCTGTAAAGCTCTCCGACACGATTCTGTAGCGGGGTACCCGATAAACACCACTTATAGTTACTGTCCAATTCAAAGCAAGCTTTGGCAGTGTTAGTGGAGCGTTCCTTGATATTGTGGGATTCATCAAGCTAGACCCGTGATGTACACAGATGAGATTAGCCCCTGTGTCAAACCGACGAGATACAAAACTTACAACAATCCGATTCCACTTGATTTGATGAAGGGGCGAGGCTTCTTTGACGATAAGTCCTTTACGCTTAAAACCACTTTCTTGTTTTCTGAAGCAACTTTCTACCACAGCGTAACTGGTCAGAACCTGGGTCGTAATCAACAAAATGCTGAGCCGGAGAACAACGTAGAGGTGACATACTATATCATATTGCTCAAGCTCTTTGGGATTAATGATGCGGGAGGCGCCGTGCCAAACGAGAACATTCATACCCTCCGTGTGGGCATTGATCTCGTTGCGCCATTGCATGATCGCAACAGTGGGTCTGGGCGGTGGCTATCATGAGTAGACAAGACCACATAGTGCAGGGACACTCACGCAATTACAAGGTTAGGCCGTTTCAAGTCGGACACAAAAAGGGAGATCATCTGGATAGTCTTTCCCATGCTACAAGCAACAGAATTTTGAGACATGCATGCTTGACGAAAAAGTGCTGTCTTCTTACCCCATTTCGTCCTTGAGAGCGAAACCTTAGCATTTTGAAAACGATAATGTCATATGCGCTTACAGCTAGCATGCCGCCGTGCCAGATACCATTTTCTTGCTTTCGCATCCACCACAGAGACTCTTGCTGGAACGGCAAAAGAATGATTTTTAACCCAGCAGGCTGTTCAGCTTTCTCCGGGACAATGATAGGAACTTGTTCTTCAAGATCACCCCACACATCCTTAAGTTCTGGATGGTGCCGTTGCAACGCCAAGGTCGACTTCTCCGCCTGAGATATACGTTCAGCCGACTTCCATCTGATAAGCAGACTTTGGACACACCCAGGTCAACTTGCGGCAAAGCTTTAGAGCTAACGCAAGCTCCTCTTTCTTGACTGCATTTCGCTCAGCCCGTGCTAGACGGGATCGTTGTGATTTTTCAGCCCAGGATTCATCCCACGTCTGGGGCTCTGTGGAAACTTTGGACTTTCCCTTTTTCTTGGATTTCGCCCTAGCCTTCCCTTTCCCTTTCGAAAGGGGCTCGTCGTCAGAGCTTTCTAGCACTGACTCTGACTGATCAGTCAGGTCAGCGGAGTCTTCATCAAGTTCTTCATCGCTCTCGACGACAGGCATTTTATCCTTGGCCTTGGTGGCACGGGTAATCCTTGGAGTCCTGGAAGTCGATGGGCCAGCTCCCGATCTTTGCTGAGCTTCGCGTCGGGCGGTTTTGTGGGATGCTTCGATGGCCACAGTGATCATAAGAGCTTCTTCTTCCGAGTCTGGGACCACTTCAAAGTCGGAGCCACTCTCGTCGGATTCTTCATACTCCTCATCGTACTGCAACTCATCTTCGGAGACGGGCTCGTCATCAGGCTCCGGCGTGTCCATGACTCTCGCCTTGCCCTTGCCCTTGATCTTGGGCGCGGGCGTGGATTCAGTCTACATTTGTTGCTTGGGCTCAGTCACGATGTTGCAGACGAATAAAGTCGAGCATTCTCGCCTTTGTCTTCGAAGCCCGCACAGGAACCTGGACGACCACGGTGCTTGAAACATATCTCCGTTTAGTTGCAACGTGGAGGTCTGGTTCGTCGTCCGCCGCGCGCTTTCGAGCGTTTCTCGTGACCACAGAGGTAGAAGCGACGGTTGTCTTTGCAGAGACCCGCTCTGGTTCAGACGTGCCAGGGGTTTCAGGTTCGACGGAGCCTGCGTGGCTGAGCAGCGGGGATACCGAGGTGTTCGTGGTTGTCGTTGTGGCTGGGGTTGTCGAATTGCGACTGCTTTGTCTCGTCTGCACCATGGTGAGAGGAGGACAAGAGCGTCGCGAGAAGAAAAACTTTCAAAAAGACGCGTCAGGTTTCATTAGTGGCGCAAGAACTGCTATACATATTTGGTAGCATCACGTGCAGCGCGACTTGCCTCTTGACCCGCTACTACGTTCATGCGCCGTTAATTGCAGGTACGTCCTGGCCGCCGAGTATGATATACGCACGAAGGTGGCTTGAAGGAAGAGACGTCGCTCAGCAACTCCTAGTACTTCGCAGTCGCAGCACTCACCTGCCGATGCTGAAAACCAAAGTTGCAATCATCATGCTGCTCGTGCAAGACGGCGTGACGTTCGGAAGAACGTTCTCCTCGTCCCGCATAACGTTTTCCTCGATCTGTAGAGACCGGCAGGACTACGCTAGTCCGACGGCATCCCCGCCTGACTTCTGGGGCAAACATCGCTTGTCGATCCGGTGCTATGAATACTTCAGCAGGGCTACAGGCTTTGTGGAACGTAGGGTGCATTTCCAAGAACTCGAAGCGGCGACCAGGAGCTGCACACAACCCGCTGGCAAGACCCTCGAGCATACGAGCGATCAACTTTGGCGGTACGTCGAAAACGACATCGTGTCACCATCAGACGGACAGCGCATAGGGGTTTTTTTACTTTTACGCGAAACAACACGAGTGATAAGCGTTTGCAGAATATTCTTACATGTGATGGGTGCATAGAATTCACCGCTTGTGACTACACGGCATCCACACATGTGGAGTTCGAATACTAACCTCAGCGCTGATAGGTGCCATGGACGGCATCTGCGGAAGCCATACGCGCATCATGGGCAAATCTCCTAGCGAGATCGTTGGAGTTCAGAACCGGTGCCCTGGCTCCGGGACCAAATTGATATTTCGTGCCATGCTGTGAGTATGACGAGGTTTGTGGTGTTGGTAAGACATGGTGAGCTTGTAACGCGATTGGCGGAGGAGGAACAACGGGATCCGAATTCGCAAGCGGGTGATTGTTCTGAGGACGTACGGACCCTGGTATGGAGGTAGGGCGGCGTTGATCTGAATAGGCTGATCTGCTGGCGGGAAGTGTCGTCTCACCAAACTGGTCAAGTATCGATCCGTCAGCAGCACGAACGTCCTTCATTTGGAGCGCGTTGTGAGAATGTGCCGGAGGTATCCGTCCGAGATAGGTAACACCGGATGTCGAATGCTGTGAGGATAAGATGTGCACAGCGGCTGGAGGGTTCACCGCGTGAGGATCGTTTGTCTGGGTCAACCCTGGGTATCCTTGTTGAGATTCATGCAACGAGCATGAACCTGAGCCTTGGATTCCATATCCCGCTCTTCTGTCGGTTTCCACGTGGGCGAGCTGGTAGGCTTGCATTAGGCTCTCAGCCCCGGCTCCATCCGCTTGCTGGCCCAGAGAATTTGTTGTCTTTGTTCGACGTTTCCCAGAAAGGGGGTGAGAAGCGGGAACGGTCGGAATTCTACGCTGGTTTCCCAAAGACGTTTCAAGAAACCCCTGTCCTCCAGATGATAGATCTTCGTACGCGGAACTGCGTATATCAGAAGAGGGCCCTCCCATCATGTCAGACATACAGAACGTGAGAGTGTCGATGGTACCGTTGTCCTCAGGCGCATTGCCCGAAGGCATAGACGGGCTCCTCCCTGAACACACAGCATCGCGATCTATCCCGAGCGCGTTTGGGAGTTCTGGAGGCCGGGAAACACTGTTGGTCTGTAAGTATGATATAAAGGTTGAATTCAACAGGGTTGGGTACCTTTGCAATGCTGGAGGTGGAAAAGATGACTGCCTACTTTGCTGGGCGGTGGGTTTATGGTAACACATGGAGGGCGGTGGACAGCTGGTCGTGTCTATTGAAAGTGCAAGAGGACCATAAGAAATCCTTGTGGACTGTGTATCTGCGGAATGAGAAGATAACACTGAAGCAGGGCTAGACGCAGAGGGCGGAGAGGGCCTCATGAACGGACAAGCTGTACCGCGCCGCGGAGCTGCATTTAGAGATGACATCGGTGGTGACATCGAGGGTGGCAAGCTGGGCCGCTGGAAGTCGGTGTTGGGTGGATTAGATGGGCGGCCGGTGGTCATTGATGACATTTTGGCAACCTGAAGTACGTGTTGACTCGTACCTACGGGAGACGATGTTCTACCTGGGTCCAACAGAACGTATGCCGGTGCTTTCTCGAGTGGATAAGAAGTAGAGCCATGCAAGAACAGTGGAGGTGATATCAGCGGAGGCGCCGACGGGGAGGAAGTTGTTTCGGTGAATGCTTCAGTGCCACCTGCTGCATGGAGATCATCAAACGCTGGTGGGGGATGTTGCTCATCGACGAGAGAGTACAGGGGCACTTCTTCATGATTAACGTGTTGTGGGAAGGAACTCTCGAGCAGACCCTCCCCAGCCGCGGGTGGCTGAAGGACCACGGGCGCGACATTGGCCACGTTCTCTTCAAACGGAATAGAAGGTCGTTCGTTTTCCTCGAAGGGAAGTGGTGAGGATGCCAACGGAATTTCCGTCCGTTGTTGCACGAATGACGAAGGCGAAAGAGATGTCGCCCGACCTGCAACAGCAGGTATGTCCGGAGGCAGGACTTGAGATCGATGAGACACCAGGGAAGGATTCCGAACTTCGGGCTGAGATATGAGTGTTTGTGATGGGGAATAAGATGCTCGAGGGACAGCCAAGTGTGACAGCCGAGGTGCAGGGAGAGGGAAATCTGCGATCTGCGACACTGGCAGGAGCAACCGAGGACGCGGCACACTCGATTCAAGACTTGTAGAACTTTTCGACCCATGCCTAGCAACGCTACTATTGTAAAGGTCAGAGGGTTTGAAAGATGGCGAGACTGTGCTAGTGTCAAACAACGAAGATGGTGCGTGACTCCTCCCACTGACTGGCAAAGCGGGAGAGGATGGATATTTCTTCGGTGGGATGTTGCTGGGAGGTAGAGTCGAAGACTTGTTGCTCACTGCGCTCGCATAGAGGCGTTGAGCAAAGGACTCTCCACGCTCCAAGGGCCCTAGACTGCCGAGCCGCAGGGGCGTGAAGTGCGGCTCGGGATTTCTGTGCGGCTGCCCACGTTCGATGGTGTAATACAGGGTATGGTCATAGGTTCCTCCGGTCTTGATAGCGCGCGCATACGCCTGGGCCGGGGTTATACCGCCTTCCTCGCGTGCAGTGAGCGGGCTGGTAGCCAGATTCTGTCTCGAGTAAACCGACCTATGACCCATCAGCTCAAATCCGCTGTCTGCTCTGGAACAACTCACCCCGCGCCGTCGTAGCGACTCATTCGCGACTTGTGCATAAAGATCGTTGGTGGCGAATGGCGCGCGCAATGCTGTCAACGAGGCGAAACGCGAGGGGACACTGACAGCTGGCATCCGACATGCCCGAGGACGTTAAACGCATTCCACCCAAGATACGATATACACAACGAGCGATTCTACAAATCCAGTGATCAAAAGAGAGAACTTGGAATAAACCCTGGACTGTTGGTCACAGTAGACTACCAGCCGCCATCTCCATCCCAGTTGTTGACTTGGTTGTCATCCCAGCCATCTTGGTAACCTACCAGGTAGAATTCAGCAAGCGAACAGTGCAGCAAACTCGGCACAAACCCTGATCGAAGCCCTCTTCTCTCTCGCGTTCGTTGTGATCCCCAATGGCATCCATGAGGAGGGCACCGCCTACCAGGCCTGCACCACCTACGTTTCGAAATCTACGTTAGCATCGATACTTGTATCATGGCGCTGCCTCCCCGAACCTGCCAAAAGCGCTGTTCCTAGACCAGGGCCCTTCTTCTGATGCTTACGATCCTCCTCTGCGTAAACAACTCGATCTTCGCCGTAGAAGCCTGGCAAAGCACGCAGTGAGGCATCATCATATATCAGGAAGCACCCAGCACACACCTCTGTTCTCAGGCTGCGGGTAACCGGGAGTGGCATAGGGCGCACCACCCGCGTATCCACCTGCCGGGGCACCGTAGTAGCCCTGAGGGGACGGACCATACGAGGGTTGGTAGCCTGTATATCCACCATATGCCTGCGGCTGGGGGCCGCCGTACGGGGAGCGGTTGTACGAACGGTCAGGGGGAGGAGGACCGGGGGGGGCAGGGAAGCCCTGGGACATCGGGCCAAGGGGGTGTTCCCAGGATGAGCGCGGGGGTTGCTCGCGCGTGTTCACATAGAACCTGTAGAGTGCGATGGGCAGAGCTGGGCAACACTGTCAGTAGATGGCGCACCATTGCCTGTACCTGCGCCAGGAGACGATCAGCGTCAATCGTGGAGAGGCGATGGGAGATACGGACTCCCAGTTGTACTGCTGCATCCAACCGTAGGGCAGCTCTCGCGTGTCAGGATTGGGGGGAGGAGAAGCCATGTTGGCGGTGGGAGAGGATGTTGTTGGGTTTTATAGAGTGTGCAGCGGGTCGAGCGCATGATTGATTGTCTTTTGTGGACACTGCTTTGCTGTCGTTTACGCAGCATTTATATTGTACAACGGCCCGGGCTGGCCATCGTTGATTGCCTAGGATTCTGTATCGTAAAGAAATATCGACAAAACACTCGTATAGTAGCGGCAAGACGTCCAAACCAACAGCTACCTCGTATTTACTTCCTCTTCTCCACCTTTTTCGCCTTCTTGGCAGGTGGAGGCGTCGGCACTTCATCCGACTCCTCATCCGAACTTCCGTCGTCCGATGCCTTGTCATCGATTTCCTCACCGGTTGATTCGTCGTCGAAAGCCGCATCCGACTGTTCATTATCTGACGAGACAATATTCACCGCTGATTTGGGTGCAGCCTTTGTCGGTTTCTATTGCTCTGCGTCAGAGGTACGAATCCGCAACGCCAATGAGGAGCATACAGTAGGCGCAACTTTTATCTCCGTCTTCGTGGGGGGCTCAACGGCTTTCTGCGCTCTTTTCGAAGTCCCTTCTGATGGGATATGGTTCGGGTTCGAAGCATTGTATTTGGCCAGCTCTTCCTCGTGGGTTTGCTTGGCGGCAGTCACTCTGTCAAAGTAGGGCTAGGTGCAAAGACATGAGGAGTCAGCAACGAAAGAGCTCTTTCACGATTACCTGTTTCTTCTCGACTGCGAGAGAGTTCCATTGCTGAGAGATCAGGCCCATAAGCTCCCTATATTGGATGTTTGGGTTTGCTTCGCGAACAGTAGTTCGAATCTCGTTCTGGAACAAGATATACGCCGAGGGAGGAGCCTTGGGCGCATTAGGGTCCTTGGGCTTTTTCTCTCGTTTTCTCCTTTTACCACTTTCGTCCGCGATACCTACGGCAGCTATCTTGCGTTTCCTCGAGGGGGCAGGAATCGCGTCGATGGCGGCGTGCAAGGCTTGGACAATCTCGGGATCGTCAAGGGGTGCTTTGGCCATTACCTTGGCGAGCGCGTCCGCAAAGTTACCAAACTGGCGCATCGCCTCGGCAGCAGTAGAAAGTTTGGTGAGGAACTGCGGATAGAGGGATTGAGATAGGCTGTCGATGCTACGACGCGCAGACTGACCTCAGTCCTCATCGTGTCCGCGTCAGAGGGCTGTTCCTTGGGGGCTTTGGGGGGCATGGCCGGAGTATGCGTGGAGGCGCGTTTAGTGTAGTTGTGAGAGAGGACTTGGTAGTGTGAAAATCGACTAGTGTTGTTGATAGCTGCAATTATAAGCTTTTGTTTGTTGATGCGTATTAGGTTCGTTACATTGAAACCCAACTAGTCATCAGGTAAGCACTGCTATTCATACCATTGTGTACACACAGGTGTTGTGGACAATCAACGCACCTGCAAACTGAGAGTTTGAAGTACGTGTCAGGATCGGAGGGAGCCAACAACGCGCAACCAGGTGGCAGCATGCGATTCCTTGTCGAGGCCGGGAGGAACATCGATGCCATGACGATAAGATGGATCATGCGCACCGCATCCCTTGGCCTGTGCCGTCGTGCCGCTGGGCAATTGAAAGAGCGCTAGAAGCGGAGATGCATCGAGGGAAACACTAATTGCTCCTCCGACTGGTCAGTGCGCTTCAACCATCAGCATCATCACAGAGACAGAACTCGCAGGCGGTTGAGCGTGGCGACTCCTTGCGAAAGGTGAAAAGGCTTGTATACCGTCTGCGTTTCTTCTCCGCTTTCCCGCGTCTCGTTTGCCCAGAAATAAGCCGTTTAGTGTTGCCCAAAAACGCTTGAGAACCGAGGAGCGGCAGAAAAAGAGAAAATCTGTCCAGATGGATAGTATGTACCCGAATGTGCCAAATCAATGGCCGCAGAATGTCTCCGACCCCCAGCACGTCCACGTTGACGCCCCCCCGCCCTCGAACGACGACTGGAAAGACCGCGCTGCGCCGAACGGCAGGGCGGGAGGGTCAGCTGCTGCGCAGCCAAGCTTGGATTTGAGCGACTTTGGATTGGGCGACTTACCGGGTAAGCATTTTCCTAGGCGCCCTACTTGCCCTGCGTCGAACAAAACCAATCGTTGACGTCTGTATCCAACAGGGCCATCAACATCCACTTCAATATCACCACCCTCCCAATCGTACTACGCCCATCCGTATCAAAGTTTCTACATCTCCACCGTTGCTGCTCCATACAATGCCTTGCCCTATGGTACCATGTCGTGGGCGAGTTCCTCAGCTCCGCTGCCACTCTCCAGTTACTCGACACTAAATGGTGCAACCACTACCTCCCTATCGCAACCCTCGACATCGCAACAGCAGATGGCGTCTCCACCCACTCAGCCCCAACTGATGATCGAGTAAGCGCTCAATACCCACAGCTTATCTGGCGACTAATGTATTTCCAACAGCCCCGCTTTGACGACGATAAGCGACACGGAGGCCGGTCGACCTTCAAACCAAGCTGCACCTGCAACCCAACAAGCTCAGTCACGACCACAATATCAGTATCAGCAACCTACATTATCGATTAATCCTTCTTATGTTCTTCCATCGCATTTTTATTCGCATTCCCCGCAGCGTCAACCTTCGCAATCACAATCTCAACCGGCCACGCTCTCTCCTCATGTCCTTCATTCTCCCTCTGCCTCTATGGCTGGTGGCTTGTCTTCCTTTTACTCTCCGTCTACGTCATCGACTTCGACAAGCACCCTTGCGGCCTCGATCGATCCTCAGGCCCGAAAGGACAAATTCTCGGCTGATATCAGACCTCTTCTTCAGCCCAATTCATTCACTGGAGCTGGCGCCGTCAATTCTCTTGTTTCACATATCGACGATTTTGGCTCTCAGGACATCGACCCGACTACGCGATTGGAGATATTGACGAAAATCAGAGACAACGCCGGGAATCATTATTTCCGAGCATGGCTGGAGAATATCGCTGCGATGGATATCACTCGCGAATGGCTGAAAGCTGGTCTTATGGCTAAGAGCGATAGCCTTTTAGTTGAAACCATAATGCCATTGCTCCATGTCAGTTTGATTGGAGTTACTGGCGCACGAAATAAGCCTGATATGCTCCCTTTAGATCGTGGATAGGCTCCCTATGACAATCGATGCCCTCAAAGCATCAAAGTTGGGCAAGATCGTGGTCAAATTGGTCAAGGAACCGCCAGCACCAGGTGAGCGTCGTTTCTGTGTAATCCATTCTACCCCTGCATGCCCTGGAGATATACATACGTCTACCCCTGCATCGAAACGTGCTCGTCTGTCGTATCATAATCTAAGCGAAAACCCTCATGTATCTAACAATTGTCTGTTTGCCATTGCCTTGCTGCAGCGATCAAGGACATGGCGTCGAATTTAGAGCGGAAATGGCGTCAGTTGGTCGAAACTGCCACGAAACAGGCGGAAAACATTCAGGTCGAGGGTGGGTCACGTCAGTTTGTTCCGTTGACTGACAAGCGCTGACTTGCATTCCAGAGTCGAAACTAAAGAAACGGAAGCTGAGCGAGCCACCGGCTGCCAAAGCACCACCCGCGAAGAAGGCTGCCGTCACGCCTGCAGCGTCATCCTCCAAGATAACCGTGAAAAAGGAGACGAAGCCTGTATCCCTTCCCGTCAAGGACTCGCGATCAGACTCGTCATTTTTCTCGGCTCCGAAACCTAAACCGAAACTGCCTAGCTTCAAGAAGGCCCAGATGCCTGTCAAGAAGGAGCCAGACACGAACGTCGCGCAACCATCGTCGATCGATCCGTTTCAGGAAGCGCTCAAGTCCATGGGTAAAGCACGGAAAGCATCTCCGGCCGTGTCCACACCTCCCCCAATCACGGCGGCTAGCACGCCTCCCGCAGCTAGTGCCACTGGTAAGACGAAGAGAAAGTCGGTCACGTGGGCACCGGACGGCCAGCTGGAGTCCATCCGGCTGATCGAACGTGCAGTCTACGACGATGACCCAGTAGATGTCAGCCTTCTGCTCTATTTTCACGTATACTGTACATTGATGTCGCGTGTTCTGGGCTGGTCCGATAGGGTATACATACTGCGCACAGTCTTCGCGATCTTGATCGGGGAGAAGGGGCAGCGTTGCATGCACACTTGTTCGAAGAACTCATTGACTGGACGGACCCAATAAGTGAGTCTCCAAGATCATTGATGAAACCTGTTAGCTGACAGCGGGCGGGGCTGCTCCTGTACAGACATCGATATCCCGGTAGATATTGATCTGTCGCAACGCGGCCAGCAGAGCATGGAGAAGACTGCTCAAGAGGAGCGAGAGCAGACCGCGCTGGGCGCGCTGTACATGAACGCGGCGCAGATACCAGACAGCCCGGCGGAGCCTGCGACGACAATCTCGGAGGACGTGATGGACGCGGACGTCAAGATGATGACGGTGGGGCCCGAGTGCGACCTCGCCTTCTGGAGCGAGGCTGCGCAGGCGCCGCAGGTGTCGGTCGCAGACCTGGTGAACCAGCTCGCGGCGGGAGGCGTGGATCACCCGGTAAACGGTTCGATGACGATGGGAGGCAGCGGTCTGCCGGTAGGCTTCGACCCGAGCATTCTGTCGTCGATACCGGCAGAGCAGATGCAGCAGTTGATGCAACAGGCACAGGCACTGCTCGGACAGGCGCAAACCACCGCGGGTGGGGGAGCACAGCCACCGTCTTTTGGCAGTGCGAGCTGGAACACGCCCGGCCAGTTTCAAGAGTACGAGCAGGAGTACGCCGGCGACGAGGCCGGCGCTCGGGCTCGGTGGGCGGCTGACAAGGGGCGAGGACGCGGGGCACGTGGACGCGGCGGCAAAGGGAAGGGTGAGGAGGGCTCGTATAAAAGTAGTAAACGACGACCATGCAGTTTCTTTGCGGAAGGAAGGCGAGCATCGATCCCATAAATTCTGAATGTGAGACTGAAAGAAACTGACGACCCGTCCGCAGATGCAGATACGGCGACCAATGCGACTTCAGCCATGAACCCATTTTCTAGCGCCTCGATTTCCCCCCTCTCGTGTTTGCATTCGGGACTGTTTACGATCCTATGGTCTATTAGTTGGAAATGCCATCAAACAACGTTGATCGCAAGCCGTACTGACAATCTCAACGCTCAGCACATATCGCAGCGCAACAGCCTCGCAGTTCAGGAGAGCATGATAGTGGTACAGAAAGCAATAAATAACACATTGTGATGAAGTACCACCGGAATCCGAGCAGCAGCAGGAACAGCGCAGGCCTTGCAAAATGATAGAAAGATAAATGTAAGGAGGGCGGTGCCGTGCACAATCACAATATGCTTCCCACGCATCGATAGCGACACAAGATATTCCACAAAGATCCGCAGATGCTAACCGTTCCGCCTTTGTTTGCGCGTCCTTTTTGAGTGTGGTTCAGCGTTGCCGATTGTCGGCGAGTTGGTATCGGTGGGCTTGCGTTTGAGCGTTGCCGCGGTCATCGTCGGTGTAGACGAAGTCAGTCCCGCCTGCGCGGGGGGCTGATTAGGTGCTGGGGGTGCGGGGCCGGAGGTGGGGAGCTTACTCTGCTTTTGGGGGGGATCAGCAGAGGGCGGCGGCGGAATGGTTTGAGGCGAACTGCCGGATGGCATAGAATGCATAGGAACACCCGACGGCGACATGCCCGGATACAGCGCTGACGTGGGCGGTCCGCCATAGCCCTGGAATCCCCCGGGTCCACCACCCCCTGGAACTGGACCCATATATGCACCGGTGGGGTTATGTGCCGCCTCCCGGAGTTTTTTCGCTAGCGCTGAGAGCGCATCTACGTGAAGAACTCTGTCAGGCAGCGCACTCGATTCGGGAGTGGCGTAACTACCCATCGGTCCCAGTTGCGTTTCGTTTGCGAACGCGATCAAGTCTGTCATCTGACTTACGCTCTCGGCCAGCTGCGAGATTAAAACGGTTCGATTCATTACTAGAGATAGACGTTGTGTGACACGGACCTCTAGACATCGCATAGTGGCTTGCGGGATGCCGAATGCGTTGACCGGTTCGCCTGGTATTGATGCATGGTCGATCAACACGCGAGGCTCGTCCCATTGTCTATCCTCTTCTCGCTGACCACCAGATGCACCATTCGGACTGGGCGTAGGGGCATTACGCACACGCGGTGTCTTGGGTGATTCGACGGTACGCTGACCAGTGATGGCATCGAGGGAGATAAACTTTTCGTGCGTATGTGCATCAAACTGAAGCTGATCAAATCTGAGCGTAAAGGGCGTTTGCTGAGGTTGTGCGGGACTCGTGAGCGGGACGATGAATACGTGAACTGTCAGGGGCCCCCGTAGCGTAACGGTGTATCCGTTGTTATACTTGTACGTCCACACCGCGCTAACACATTCCACCACTGCGTGGTGTTGGGCAACAAGTCTTTCTCGCGCGCCATCGAGCGATAGTGTCATGGACGTGACGCCCGATTGTGTGGTCACCAGAAAAAACCGGGGTAATATGGGAACGCCGATTTCTGAACGCGGTATCATCGGTAATTAATGCCAACGTTACGATTTGAGCTGTCAGAGAACGGCGAAGTAACGTACCGAACGGCTTGGCTTCGTTCCTCTGGTTATCCTTCCACAAAGTGACCTTCATGATCGCCTTTGGCGTAAAATACTCTTGGACTAGCCCAGTCCAGAACGACAATTGATGTTTCTAACGAAGAACCCGTGAAATAGAAGTTAGCAAGAAGTCTGACAGGAGCCAAAGGAGGGAACTGACGAGAGGATTCTCGTTCGAAAGTTGCCCACTAAACTGTAGTAAACGAATCAGCCCTTGGCCAAGCCCCACCGGCATGGCCATCCTTCTCATGCAAAGAATCAGGATCTCGTTGCAGAATGAGTCAGTGATGCTGGGAACTCACACAGGATGCCGTGGAATGACGGGGGGATGAGGTTGTGACGTACTCGCTTCAGAGGAAGCGGCAGAATTGTTGGCTGGCCCTTGCGGTGGCCGAGGAGCGATAGGCTGCTGCATGGACGGGGACTGTCGCTGCTGATGCGGTGATGACTGAGGAGGCTGGTTGTGAGGTGTTATTCGCGCGGGGGGGAGAAGTCCAGAAGAGGAAGAGGGAAGTTGTGACTGAGAGCTCCGTGGTGTATGCGATGGACCTGGCTGTGATGGTGGACGACCTGGGGGACCCTGAGGCTGAGATTGTGGTCGTTGAGGTTGCTGCTGCACATGTGCGGCCATAGGATCCGACGGAGAATGTCGATGGGGTGGTGCCATTTGCCGTGGAGGGACAGAATTGGCGTGCGTAGCATTGGGATGTGATGGAGGACGTGGAGGTGGGGGGGGATTCCCCTGAGAGATGAAATGAGCGCCAAAGGTGTCATTTTGTTGGAGCTGCTCAAACTGTTGTGCAGGGGTAGGCTGGAATGACGAGCGGATGGTATTGGAGGGGTTTGGGAGACCGTCGCCGATGGACTGTGGTATTTCGAGAGGGTCATTTTGGGAAACGGGGGGAGTAAAGGAGAAGGGAGCGCTGGAGTTTGGTATTCGACCTGAGGCGGGGACCATATTCTGCGAGAAATGGTGGTGGTTCTGGAGGCCGACGAAAGGATTGTCAGAATGGGACATTGGACGAGGGCCCGGCGCTTGAGAGGGGCCGGGCTGGCCGATGATCATGTTAGAGGCGGGATGCTGCTGCTGAGGATGGGGAGCTGGACGGGGAGACGAGGATAGGGAGGGGGTATGGTGGGGATGGCTGGGGACGGTGGGCTGGAAGGCGTTTTGGGACAAGGGCTGTTGGAGGGGGGGCTGGGGCATTCCG
>JBBPOI010000106.1:0-29148 GCA_038091355.1 Phylloboletellus chloephorus | reverse complement strand
CCTCCCGAAGACTAAGTCTCGCCCCCTCACTCCGTCTCTGACCTTCGAAATCTGGGACTGACTTGCGACAGAGGCGCACCACATAAGGTGAAGCCAACGTCCCACCACTCCGAGAACTAACTCCGCCCTCCGGAGCTGACCCGGGCCTTGCCTGACAGCTCGGCACCTCCACCTTGTGCCGACCTCCAACCCTCTGCTCTTGCGCAGCTTAGCAGTTGCTTTCCGCTCCTACGTTCTTAACAGTACCTCTGAACTCTCGTCTTTCTATCCGCTTCAGTCAAACTTAACAGACGTTCTCCGAAGTCCCTTGATCTCGCACCAAGGCTCTCCAAGCCTTTGACCTTCGTACCAAGGCTTATCTAGCCTTTGCCCTTGATCTCTCTCTGTCGCTGTGCACTAGTGGACGTCAGTCTCTTCATGAGTATCGCCCGTCTAAAGCCAGCCTGCATCGAAGATAGCAGGAAACGCTTCGCGTAACACCAGCCTTCTCCAGTCAAGATTGATGTGTGATGAGGAATTCTTGCTGTTGGGGTAAGGAAGAGGACACTGTAAAGGTATGCTGCCTGTGCAGCAACCAGCATCAACAAAGCAAGAAGTCTGTTGTGGGGGGGTTGATGGATGAGTTGTGCTTCAAGATCCATGGTGGTAGTCTTGGGATATGTGTTGATCTTATCCTGATCTATCATGGCCGCATATTGTGGGAATTCTGTTGTGGCAAATGTTGCCGCAGCACGTGAGAATTTGCTGTGGCCGCATGGGAGTTTTGTGGCGGCAGGTTGTTGCCACGAGCGTGCGAAATTGTGGCCGCATTTGGGGCCATCGCGTGAGAACTTGTGGTGGCAATGGGAATTTTCGCTTTGCCATGAGCGGGGCGGTGGGAATCCTGATTTGTCAGCGCGTGCGCTGTGGGAATTATCACATGACGAGGAAACAGTCACCTGACATTATTTGGACACGGATCACATGATGGGTTACATGGGCGGGGTCAAATGAGCTAGCCAGCTATACTGGGTCACATGACGCCAACTGCTTCGGCTACAACTGCTGAACTTCTTGCCAAGCTAGCCGAAGTAGCCGAGAATCAAGCTGGACACGCTCAAGTTGCCGGTATTCCCGTGGCTGGCCACGGGTATAAACTTGTCCGGTGAGTGGTTGAGCAGGCGGAGTAGGAAGATGGAACGCGTTTCGAAGACCAATTTTCCCACGTGGACAACCCGTGTGAAAAGTATAGTAACCGAGTTGCCTGCGCAGTTCGTCCTGCTTTTTGGACACACTGCGATGTTGTCTCTGATCCGGCGAGCTACGCCTCGTCTTGCTCATTTTCCGGTTGCCACGCGAACCATGTCGGTCTACCGCGGAGAATCTGCTCTTCGTCCAGAGCCGGACAAGGTCCTCACGGATATCGCGGACTATGTCCACAATGATCATGTCACTTCAGACCTTGCGTTCGAGACGGCGCGGCTCTGTCTCATTGACACAATCGGTTGTGGTCTAGAGGGAATACGCTTCGAAGGTTGCTCCAGGCTCTTGGGACCGGTCGTTGAAGGAACCATCGTGCCGAACGGTGCGTCCCGCGCAATATTCGACGGAAAGAAATAAAAAAACCCCCCGTCTGACCTTTCGATGTAGGAACCAAGATTCCTGGGACTAACTACCAGTTGGACCCCATCCGCGGCGCTTTCAATATCGGTACAATGATCCGGTACTTGGACTTCAATGATTGTTTCCTTGCTGCAGAATGTGAGTATCGCTGCCTCTCGCCCTCGAGTGATGTTGCCCCACCGTTCATGCTGTCGGTGTCGTATCATAGGGGGTCACCCATCGGACAACCTTGGCGCAATTCTCGCAGTTGCCGACCACCTGGCGCGGCAGGGACAGTCATTGACTGTCCATGACGTCCTCGAGAGCATGATCAAGGCACACGAGATCCAAGGTGGCCTTGCCCTCTTGAACTCGTTCAACCGCGTCGGCCTAGACCACGTCGTGCTTGTCAAAGTTGCCAGTACTGCCGTCGTGTCTAAGCTGCTGTAAGTTCTCTTCCCCTTCCTATGAACTGCATATCTCATGTGCATCGCAGTGGCCTTTCCCATGCCCAGACCATCGATGCGGTCTCGCACGCATTCGTCGACGGACAGTCGCTCCGCACATACCGTCATGCGCCAAACACTGGACCTCGCAAGTCCTGGGCCGCTGGAGATGCGTGCTCCCGTGCTGTGAACCTCGCGCTCCTCGCGAAGAAGGGTGAACGCGGCCTCCCGTCCGTGCTGACCGCGAAGACTTGGGGCTTCTACGATGTCTTGTTCAAGGCAAACAGCTCTCTTAATGCTCAGTGATCTCCTTCTGACAGCAGCGACCAACTAGGGCAAACAATTCGAGTTCCAGATGCCTTTCGGCTCCTACATCATGGAGAACGTCCTCTTCAAGATCTCATATCCCGCCGAATTCCACTCCCAGACTGCCGTCGAAGCTGCACACACGATTCACGCGCAGCTCAAGGCGATAGGCAAATCCTCGGACGACATCAAGAGCGTGCGCATTCGCACCCAGGAAGCTGCCATCCGTATTATCGACAAGCAAGGACCTCTGGACAACTTTGCCGACCGAGAGTATGTCTTCTTGTGTCGTTCGCTCATTTGCTGTATTGGGATCTAATACGGCGATGTACTCTAGCCACGCTATCAGCTACATGGTAGCATACCCGCTCATCTTTGGCGAGCTCACGTCCGAGTCTTATACCGACAAGTCCGCTGCTGATCCTCGCATCGATGCGCTGCGCGCCAAGATCTACTGTGTCGAAGACAAGACGTTCTCTGTCGACTACCACGAGCCTAGCAAGCGCTCCATCGGCAACGCTCTATTGGTCGAACTGGATGACGGGACCGTACTGGACGAGGTTGTCGTCGAATATCCTGTTGGACACCAGCGACGCCGCGCAGAGGGCACGCCTCTCCTGATTGAAAAGTTCAAGCGGCACATCTCCTGCCACTATGACGCGGCTCGCCAGAAGAAGTGAGTGCCTTGTGATATAGTCTGACTGGCCCACCGACGGCATGCTGTGCTACTAGGATACTGGACACCGTCTGCGATGCAACCAGCCTGTCCAAGCTTCGCGTGGACCACTTCACCGACCTGTTTGTCAAGGAATGAGGTCCCTCCAGCTACTCTCCAATTAGTCACAGTGCACACATGTACAAGCTTGCAGTCTCGGATAATATTCCATGCAGCCAAAGCCTACTGTTGTACTGGTACCCTGCATAACACAGTCCAAAGACACCCCACGACAAATTTGCCATTCTACTTCCTCAGCCTACAAGTCCACGCGCATGCACTTGTTCGTTCGTACCCCCAGGCCCCTTGAGCTTCTTGTACCGGTGTTTCTTTCGGTGCCCATGCGGATTTCCTCTATTCTGTTCGTGATATCCGCTCGACTGTTCTCGCATGTTGTGCTCCTTGGTCACAGGGAGCCGAACCTTGACCGGAGAAGTCTCGTGGAATGCGATAGGCGAAGTCCCTAGATTGCTTTCCAATTCAGCCAAATCCGGGAGAGGGGTCTTCTGCATTATTCCAACATCGACAACAGGCACTTCGAGATAGTGTGAGTGATTTCCTGTCAGTCCCTCGTGACTCGACAAGACACTATGCTGGCGTTCAACAGCCACGTAGCTTTGCAACCTGGACGGCGATATGGACGTCGAGAGCTCCAGGAGAGCGCTGTCTTCTTCAGGCACGGATGAGAGACGACGTTGCATGAGTCGCGTCGGGGGTATCGAGCGTGCGTTTTGGTATGAAGCTCCTCGGAACCGATTCTGTGGTGACTCTGGAGAAGGAGGTGCTGGAACAACCGGAGAATGGTAGGCATCTGGGAAGGGGCCGAGCGCGTCTTCATCAGTGGAAGGCAAGGGGGGCAAAGGCACATTTGGCGGTGGGACTGGTTGAACGGACGAGAATTGTGCAATCGGAGACAACGCTTGGAGCTGTTGAATATATTTCGCTAGTGTACTTGAAGAGGACGATGCGGACAGGTTGACGTTCGGCACGACTTGCGGGGTCTTGGAGGATGATGAAATGTTTGTTCTCATATCGAAATTGCTGACGTGATCAACGTCATGTCGGTCGTGAACACGGCGAAGATACTGTGATGCGTTAGCACTGGATCGATATTTTGGCGAAGGGACAGCAATCGAATGATCGGGAGAACCAACCATGTCGGGGGAAAACGTCGAACAGTAGGTCAGATACGGAGAAAAATGAGAAGACCACTGAGGAGACGAGGAATTGGGAGGCGTCGGAAGAACGTTTTGCACTTGTAACTTTGGCTTCTGGAGGGCTTGCCTATATAGTTGTTGCTGGCGGTATCGTTGAGCAATTTCAGCCGGTGACTGTCTCGCAACCGCGCCGACCGATTCGTTGGGACGAGGCTCAACAAAAATACGAGGGTAAGACTGCGGAAGCCCAGAGGCTACTGCTGCGGGAATAACAGGCTCGAGTCCTCCCGGGTACGTATTATACGAATCCATATCAGCCAACGAGGTTCTGAGTGCCTGTCGGAGACGAGCGAGTTGCCATTCCAGCATACGGTTATTATCGACCGGGAACACGTCCACATCATTCATGAGATTGTCGGGACCTCCAACACTGGTGGACATCGATTGTCCTTCGATCCACGGAAGCCCAGAGATAGTATCTTGACGGGATTCGATGTCGGGGGAAACGTGATTCACTGAACTGCGTTTATCATAAATATGTCGTTGTGTCCGAGCGATATTGCTTGAATTTCCATGACTGGCGTGCGCAGATATTGGTGCACGCGATGACTTCGAGGTTTGTGGGGGAATAGGTGTCCTCTTTTTTTGCGAACGCGGTGGAACATGGTTGGGTCCGTGTGAAGGAGCTTTCTGAGAAGTGTCAGAGTGGGAAGAGATACCTTCGGCGCGAACTTGGCTATGTGGTTGATCGTCGGGACCTAGCCCCCAGATCATCTGGGCCACGTTATCAGGTTCCTCAATGATTGTTCCCTCAGCGCCGCTATGCAAAGGTCAATACTTGGACTGTTTCCATACAATAATTTCGCACGACTCACGATGGACATCTAGCGTATGGCAAAGACAGGGGTCCATGGAGAGCGGGGATTGGGCGGGGGGGAGAGTTCGCCCAGGTGATCCAATCTGGAATGATTCAGGTCACGCCGATCGGTCAGTAACCCTTGAATATATGCGCGGCAGTTACCTTCATCTTCCTCGATAAGCGGTTCCGGGGAGTATTTCCTACGCAAAAACCCTTCTGGGAACTGAGTCCCAGCGGCAATAATGAGAAGCGACTCTGGAGAGGAGGGAGGTGAAGGAGTTTGAGGAACATCGGAAGGAACGCGGAAAATGCGGACACGCTCGCGCCGTCCGCTGTACGATCCAAATGAGTCTCCGGTTGCAGGAGATTGGAAGAGTTCCACAGACGGCTCCAAGACTGGCCTGACACGATCGGGCATGGAAACGACTCGTTTACCGTGATTGAGATACAAACTGGCAGAATCTTGGCTCTTGTTTTCGGGCATCGACACGATACGCCGATTGTCCCCTGCAGGGGATCGAGACTGCAGGTGTTTGCGTTTGGGGAGTCGGCGGGAGACCAGAGGAGCGAGCATTGGGCTGGTTGGGCTCTGTGCGCCGTCTGACGGAGCGGGAGATGGCGCAGAGGTCGAGCTCTGGCTCTCGGACGAAACCGCGGGGGGAGAATCCTGAATACGTCCACGGCGTGGGACAGCTGGCGCGGCGAGTACCACTGCGGGGTCAGCATACGGAGAGGGGAGAGGGTCTGTCTCGGTCTGTACTTCTCTGTCTACGTACTCTTTGATGAGACCCATCCCAGCGAGACGCAGGGAGATGGGGAGAGAGGAAGGGAAGCGGGGAAGATCATGCATATAAGGAGGTGAGTTCAATGTCCGCCACTCCGCCCCGCTTAGCCGTGTTGCCGAAATGGGGAAGGCGGTGGTCTTGTGATCGGCAGTTCCTCGAAGCTACTACTCCATCGCTCTCCTGTCCGTCGTCCTCGCCGTCGTCGATGCCATAGTCAACGGGATGATCATTTCCGACGAAGACGACCCGCAGAAGATAAAGGATCCCCCCGTCGCTACTCCCACTGTTCGTTGCCCAGAGCGTGCAGCGAGTCGTCGTCCTTTCAGCCCCTTGCCCGACTATGAAACCTCACAGGCATTGGCCTTGGGCGACCTCAGTGACTCGCAGGACACTCTTTTCAAACCCCCGCCTCGACGCCGCGTCATCGACTCCCGCTTTTGGAGAGCAGCTATAGCCTCTCTTGCTGTCTACATCTTGCTCACTATCGTCATTGGCGTCCCCATCATTGTTCACGTCCGTTCCCTCCCTTTCTTCAGCCTCCTTCCACTCACTTTCACACCAGAAAGAACGCGAGAACGAGCAGAAATACCCTTACAACGTGCTCACTTATGCCGTTCCTTGGCCGAATAAAAACTCTGTTTCGTACTACTCCGGAACCATCAACAATATCTCAAGCCCCGTCCAATCGGGGATCTTTCCTGTCTGTAATAACTGGACAACGGTTGAGCTTCTTGACGGTACTACTTTCGTCCTGGCGGCGTATGTCTTCCTGTACTCCATTTCTAACCAGATCATTCATTATTCGGGGTCTTGCAGGACTGAACGCCCCGTTTCCCCGAATGGACAATTCAGCATCACTTCAAACGCATCTTCATCCGACGATCTTAGCATTGTTCAGGGTGCATTCTACGCCGGCATTAACCCGAACCAGACAGTTCAAGATGCTGTCTTATCAATCATGATGCAGTCATCCTCCCCCAGCGTTTTCGATCGGACTTTTGTCTGCTTTGCCCTCGCCGATAACTTCACTGATCTTTCTCTTTATGTTTGTCATCCGGGTTCACATCTCAATCGTTTGCATCACGGTTGCTGACGCCTTTCTCAGGTTCCGGACAACCTCACTTCAAACGACAGTATCCTATACAACGTCACTCTCCTGTTCCCGCAAACTGCAGTTCCTTCTCAGGTCGACTCCTTCACTACGTTTCTACCGATGTTCGATCAACAGTTTGGCTCCTTTGATGGCAACGTGACCTTCGAGAAAGTCTGTATCGAAGGCCCTATCTCTCGGATTACCGTCGATGTAAGCGACTGCGAAACTAGGCATTGAGCTCATCTAACTGTTACGATCACAGTCCCTCCATGCCGACAGGTTGCTGATAGATACATCGCTAGAACCAATCACGGGGACGTTCCATGCGACCAGGTCTCTCCTCATCAGTACCATCATGGCGTAAGTCCGTTCAGTTCTGTCTGCTTGGGCGTATTCATGCCAACACCCTGTCATCAACAGCCCCATCGACGCTAATGTCACCTTGTACAATGATCCCAAGTCGGAGTTTCCTACTACCCTCGATATACACACAGGAAATAGGTAACCCTCAACTCCCATCTCCGCCTTGCGGCTTTTGACGCTGCTTCTGCAAAGCAACTTGACTGCGAACGTCATTGTTCTAGCTCCTAGCAAAGACCCCCCCCTGCGACCCAACTTCATTGCTAACCTTCGCACTTTTTATGGTTCCCTGTCCACCAACTTTACGCATGACGCAAGCTCTCCCCCTACGGCTATCCAACTACACGTTGTCAATGACTTTGGTCCTACCAATGTTAACCTCGACAACCTTTATGAAGGAGCATTCCAGGTATCCACGAAACAAGCAGTTGCGTTAGTCACTCAGGGAAACGAGAGTGTGACGGATCCTTGGGTTCCTGGGGTAGAAAGGACCCTGGAAGTAGATTTGAACGCGACCGCGAAAGTATACGGGTGGATTGGATGGGGAGATGTACCATCGCCGTGGAGTGCGTATCAGCAGGGGGAAATAGTGATTGACACCTCACTCGCAAACGTGACATTGTCTTTCCTGGGATGATCGGCGGAGGTGGATGGCAGTAGTTGGTTCGTGCCTTTTCGTTTCCCCGTCGACTGATCTAGCCATCTATCCTTTTGCCAATCCGGTATATTTTTTTTTCAATCTGGCGTTCCCAGCATCTAGGACGGCTGCTCACTGACTGGCCCGTTACCGATGTACATGTCGCTTCCTTCTGAATCGCTGCCCGCTGGCATGGATACTGTAATATTTACATTCCCTGTACAATCGTAATAGATCATCTTTTATTACATATTTCTCCTAACATGCTTCATCTTGAAGGTAGAACTTCGCCAGGGCTACCCAAACAACAGCAGTAGTACCAGTTCCTTCAACATCTCTAATCTCTTACACATCCTCGCCATCCTCCCATACCCTGCGATGCCTCACAAGTGGGACGACCATCACCTGCTCGGCGTCCTTTTCTCTCGGCGGACCAATGTTCCGCCAACAGGGAGCGCAGAGCAAACAAGGACTTTCACCTAGTCGGATATCCCCTACAACAGCGACTACTGCGGGGACTTTAGCACAAGCTTTGCAGATGTCAGCAAGAGCTGGCGTGACATGTACGGTGAGGGGGTAGCCAGAAGGGGGATCAAAGGGGTGCGGCAGCCTGTGAATTAGCATGTGAGTGAGTCGATGGTGACGTGCAAGAATAACACCCACCTGATCTGATCGACGACCACAAAGTGCTCGCAATTCCCTTGATGGAGCATCCAATATGGCTGGCTGATCCGGAGAGTGAGTGACGTGAAGGGCGTTTGGTTCAGCGACGTGGGTGACTTGGTGATCTGGGATCGCTTTTCTTCTGGCAGCTGTTGCAGATGACATAGGAGCTTGCTATGGTAGCAGAAAGTCGTGAGTCAACAGGTCCATCACCCCGCGAAAGAGACTTACTCTGCATAGTCATCGCAGGGCCTTCCGTCCCCGTACACGACGCCTTCGACGAGCAACAAGCATCCTTCTTCGAGACGTTCATCAGTCCCCTGATCCTGCTGCTCGCTTTCGTACGTATATCCGACAATATTAGCGTGGCTACCAACCTCCTCGGTCGGCATTTCGCTTGAATCGCAGGGAATCACCCGGATGAAATCTGCGAGAGTCTGGGAGGACAGCACAACATGCTGGGAGAAGCGAGTGACCTGACTATGAATCCAGGGCACGCGGTTATGTACCGTGAGCGTAATAAGAACGTTTCGATGAGGTGAATTATCGCTCTGTGGTGAAAGGGGCGTTGAGCTGGGCCCTGCGGGGGGGTGAGATGGCTGGCTGGTGCTTAACATCCTGCGCCCCGATTTCTTGACATATCTGAGCGCGTTGAAGTCCGAATGCCTGGATGTGCGCATGAAAAGAGCGGATTCCTGGTCCAATCTGCCCAGTGAGTTGGAGTCAATGATACCCTCATGACTCATCGATTAGAAACCGTACCCCCAACAACTAAGAGAAATGGAGTCCAGCTTCTCCTGTAACGCGCGCACCTCTGGCTGGGCCGCTGCTGCCTCGGGATCTGGCAAACATCTCCGCTTGCGTCCTTTCAAGGCAGAGCCGCCAGGCTTGCTCTGGACTGCATGGACGGCGGCGGCATGTGTGCGATAGAGATGTGCAACGAGCATGGGATTATCCCACACCTCCTCGACGGTAGACTTTAGCTCGGCAAGACTGTCCTGGGCGTTGAGCGCAGGTTGTTCGAGCATTGGCTGACACAAGTAGGGACGGTGCACATGAACGTACCTCCCAGAGCACTCTGCCTCTACAGCAGCCCGTTCATCTTCTGAAAGCTCCCGCCAGCCAGCGTGATCAAGTACGTCGCTCGCCGAGGGGGAAACAAGTGAGGCCGTGTCATCGAGAAACTTGCGGACGGACATAGGCTCTGAAGGAGGCCCAAAGACGGAGTCGTACCCTCGAGTGATGTCAACGCTCATAGTGTTCAAGTTCCCCAGGCGAAGTCACAGCAGTACTGGAGTTGCAGTGTTATTACTATAACGTGGGGTCGCTCATTGAGCTTGATGTGTTATTCCATTCCTGATAGTATGCAGACGATACATCCATGTAGATATGCAGCTCCGATAGTATGCCTAACGACGACCAGATCGATGCGGAGAAGCCAGTTGGGTAAGAATGGCCTCTTTCGCCGCCCCCACAGCAGATTCAGAACCTACGACGGGTTCAAGTTCGACGATCTGATCAAGGAACAAGGGGCCTACGCACCGAAGATAACAATGGTGTTGTTATCCCTGCCGACGGTGATGTCTGCGCCAGTCTCAGCACGCAGACGAGCAACGTTAGAACCTTTTGACCCAACGATCCTCGGGAAAGCAGAACGATCGGTGAGGGTCAAGAAGCCAACATGAGTCATCGCCTCAGCCTGTTCGATGGCTGCCTTGATATCGCTCTGCGCACGCTCGAGACTAGCGGCATCCTTTGCCTTCAACGCCCACACCGAGTCACCTTCCTCTGCGTCTTGGTAATTGGGAACAACTTGCCAGTCCGCTTCCAAGATGTCTTGTTCTGTGTCGTCAATCCGCGAAATGGATGCGGTAGTCTGCGGAGGATGGGTGGGTACCGCAGATTTGTCGATTTGAACACCGTATGATCGGAGGTTGCGGAAGAAGTTACCCCGCTGCAAAATTGCATGGTGATATTTCAGGGGTACCGGCACCACTGTCGTGAGCATTTCCACAGGGGCAGGAGCTTTTGGGATCCGTGCCTGATGAGGAAATCAATAGCTACAGTGCATTCTCCTCGTAGGTGGCATACCTTGAGTTCATAGATCGCAGTTTCGCAAGCCGAGCGAGAACCGGAAACTTTGACGACGTCAGCGGGATCCGCATCCTTGACTTCGCTTGCGTTGGCGGCCTCTCCTACTTGGTTGTACGACCGAGAGCCAGGGAATTGCACTTGAACACCCGTGCGGGTATGCAACTCATTCAAGTGCTGACCGCCTCTGCCGATGAGATTACGATGGTGGACTGCTGGAATATCGACGGCCAGCACTACGCGGTCTCTCAAAATAGCAACAGTCTTCTCGAGTTCCGCCTTAATCTTGTTGACAAGAGCAGGCTCTCCTCGCAGACGCACTTCGTCGGTATGCTCACCCTGACGTGGGCTGATATCATCGTCAACCATGAACTGTGCACAGTCAGAGAATAACCCACAATTGGACAAGACCTGCTTGCAGCTTGGCATCGGACGGGCCACCACAACGAGTGACCAACTCCTTCAATCCCTGACCACCGGCACCAATGATGGTCCTGTGGTATTTCGTCTCGATGATAAGTGACACTGATGTCTCCTCACAGACCTGCTCAGCGATCGCCAAAATAGCAGTTTTGGCAGCGCTGATGGCTTGTTTCGTTCCACGGACAGTGATGTTAGTCACATTGTTGTTGTCATCTGCGGCCTTGTCGATGTCGATCTGAGCACAGGTGTCGTCCTTGATTTCGTTGATGCTCGCACCACCCTTGCCAAGGATACGCGCGACAGCACGAGTCGGGACAGTGAATTTGAGAACGTTGTTCGACTCCTTTTCGAATTCCAGAGCCTCAAGAAGTTCAGATTTGGCGCCCGTTACACCCTTCTTGCCACCCTTGATAAGCACCTCGTCAGGCTCAATGGCTTCACGAGTCTTGTTTTCGCCAGTTTCCGAGGACCCACGAGGGAATGTAATCTTGACCCCATATTTCTCCTCCAGGCGAATGGCATATTTACCGCTCTGGCCAATCAGGGAGGCATGGAATTGGGCGGGGATCTTCAGAGTTTCGGACGTCTCGTCTGCCTACATAGGACGTCAATGACGTGTTGGATGTGATGGTTATGAGGGACTAACCAATCTCTCGACCTGAGCCAGGATGCGCTTCTTGGCTTCCTCGACGTTCTCCTTACGTCCCGTAATCTGAGCCTGACGTCAGCCCTTATCCCACAACAACTTGTGCGCAATCGGGCCAACCTTGAATTTGGACTTTTGGTGAACGGGCTTCTTCTTCTTACTACTCTCTTTCTCCTTCTCCTCAGCCTCATCAGAAACATCCACTCTGACCCCCAGTTGATCTCGCAATTTTTTGATACCAACTCCATGCGCACCAACAACTCGACCGACATATTCCCTGTCGATCTCAAACTCCGTAGACTAAATATATTGTTTACAGATCGATAAAAAACAATGTGGAGAGGTTGGATACACTTACGTAGCTACTGACAATGGCGTCATTTTTGGCATCCTCAACAACCCGGAGGATTTCCTTGACAGCGCGGTCGACATCTGCGCTGACTCCACGGACCAAGATGACATCCTGGCTTGATGAGTCGCCTGCCTCTGCGCCAACCTTGATTGACAGAGCCTTGTCTTCGCCAATAATTCTGAAGAGACCAGTGAAGTGGTACTCGTCGATTGTGGAACATGTACTTACGCATTGAGAGTGGTTCCGTCTTTGCCCACCACTGCTTCATGCCAACGTTTCTCAACGGTGATTAGTACGCTCGTGACATCAACGGCTTCCTTGGACATCTTGAAAAGTTCTGCAGCGACATCTTCTAGATGCTTCTCTTTCTCAAGGGGAGAAGGGGAGGCCGAAGGGGAGAAAGGGTCATAAACTAGGAGAACCCAAGATAGTTCCGCAGACTCAGCAGGGAAGAAGACTTGAACGTTGTGAGCCTCATAGAACTGCTTCAACCTATGTAATGTGAGGTGGAGTTCCACGAAAGTACAAGAAGAGGTTCACTTTTTCGCATGTTTCCCCATAATGACCCGGTGAATGAGCCAATCAATAGAAACCTCCCTTGTGGCGCCGATCAGTTTACCAAGAAGTTCCGAAATTTGTCTGACGACAGCATCCACCAGCGGCTTCTCACCGACAATATCAATGTTGAGAACTGAGGCCTGGGCGATCGCGGTTGCAGAGGGTGTGAAAACCGAAACACCGGAATGAGCAGCACTTAGGGTCTTGGGATAGTTGATGCGCGTTATGTAAGTCAACAGTTGACGTGAAATTGTAATAGGACCGGGTAAAGGGAATTCATGGATATACTGTGAATTTGCCTTCTCCATAACAGCACCTAGGCCAGCAGAGATGTCCTCTTGCTTGCCATAGAGCACGACCTCTTCGCCTTGTACATGAGGCTCCGAAACGACAACAGAGCACCTGCTCTTTGCCATGATCTCGTCGAGAGCTTTACCAACAAGGAGACGATGCTGGCGCTTTGGCAACGAAATCTTGACGGGAATGAGCGCAGACTTGAATGACTCAATGGTACCCTGGATGGATTCGACAACACGGATGACAGCCTCGCGGTCGCCGCTGACGGTGACTTCGCATTCTGGAGCATTCAACGCCAGGTAGACCTCGCCTCCCTGCGCTGCCTCAACGAAGAGTGCGCGGCGGGCGGTGACGAAAGGAAGGACATGAACCGGGATGTTCTTAACGCGCTGGGTTGATTTGGAAGTTCTAGCAGAGATGATCTCGTTTAGCATGGCCTGGGCTTCGTATGCGAGAGGTTGTGGGCCAGTGATCGTGACAGGAACCAGGACTTCGTCTTCGCCTTCTGCACCAGGCGTGGCAGTTCCCGTGGCTGATCCATTGGGATGCCCATTGTGTGTAATACTGTCCTTGCGAGGAACATCGACCTTCACTCCAGTCTGCTCGCGAACCTGTTTCAGAGTGGAACCTGTAATGAAAGCATCAGCATCCTGAATGGACCATCAGACAACCTTGACCAGCCTTTGGATCCGATGATCGCCGGAATAGTAGATACAGGAGCAAGCAGGGTAAGAGTGACCTGAGATTACGTTGAAAGGAAATTCGAAAGATGCTACAGGGAACCGCACCACAGGGCTCAAAAGAGCTAACAGGCTTCGTTTCGCCTTGTCAAGCTCCTTCTGAGACTCAGACTTGATGTGGAAAGTGGTTTGACGCGTCCTCTGGTTGGCAGAAGCCTCGATCTTGACCTTGAATTTAGACATGATCTGTTTCATGATTTCTCCGAGTGACGCAGTTTTGCCGTCCTTGTTCGCCGGAAGTTCGATGGCGGATATAGTAAAGGAGTCGGAGACCATAGGCTGAGACCTGACGGATGGCTTTATGCGAGGACCAGAGTCGGCACCCCAGGCAGACTTGGCGGGCTGGGTTGCAGTAGCGACAGAGGATGCAAGCGACGGGAAAGCGGACTGGTCGCTGGTGTCCACCACACCATCGAGGGGTTTGACTGGCGTCGCATCTTCTACCGGAGCTGGAAACGGATTCGGAGTACCTTCGAGTCTATGTAACCTCTGAAACCATCGGAATACCGTCTCAGCCTGGAGCTATGTGGCAACAGCAACGGTGTCCGCACCTGAAGTTCAGCCGCGCCCATGCCAGTGGGGGAAGTGTCCATGTGTCTGAGATTTGCGGGTGTCCAAAACACAGAACCTTGACCAAAAATACCTGAATGTTGAGTCCACGACGAGCGACGCAACGACCAAAGAAAAAAGCAAAATTGACGGAGAATGGGTCTGGTAGACGTGTCCTGTCCAACTTATACCCTCGGGTAATAGACGTGCGAACATCCGAGTAATCCTTATTAATTGGCCTCATACAAGCTCATGGGCAACAGATTTTTCGTACGGGTACATGGCAAGGTAAACTTTCTCTTGCATTCACGTCGCAGTTGCCCACCTGCTCCGTTATCCACCATGCGCTTTGCCTTGATGATCGAACACTGAGTCTCACTCGCTTTACGTCCTGGCCAATGATCTGTGTTCTTTGCTCAATGCTCCGTACTGAGATGTCTTTCCACCTCTAGGTTCCGGGTTCTTGGAACAGTTGTTCCCTTGGCCATGTGCCACGCCAAAATCACCTGTGCAGGCGGCCCTGGACTCGGCAGCAAGTTCATTGATGACAGGGTCACCGCGGACGGTGGCACAGCCTGCCTAAATTCTTCTGTGCAACAGCACAGGCTAGGAACCTGCCAGAGTATGGCATCCTTAGCCCGCCTGGTTAATCGCTGGAATAACTTTTGCCGTTGTCAACAACCTGGAGACATGACCATTGATGGAGAAGCTAACGGCCTTGACCTTGCCTCTATCGTTTCTGCAGCTTTGAATATTGTGAAGCTGTAGATGGCCGTCACAGGTTGAGGGAGTCACGTGGATTGAGTTTTTTTTTGCGTGAAGGGGTCAATCAAATGCACCCGGTAAATGGGAAAATGCATACCATAATACGAGCCTCCCGCGGTCACGTGGATTGATTTCATGTGTCACATGACCGATCCTACAGCTGTTCGCAGAGTACCACCATCACAAATGCAACGAGCCTGTCGCAGGGCTTGTCTCGCCTTCGCCTTAGCCGTTGCCATTGGCACATCCACACTCGGGTCTTCTTTCCTTGGTGACGCGCTCGTTCGAAGGGACCAAGTCCAGGATGTCTTGGAGCACCAGCCTGTTCGCGGTGAACCTCTTTGTCAGCACCAAGTATGTTGGCCTCGCCCCTCGTCTTCTTCGCTGCTATACCACAGAACACTCCCTTAGACGACAGGTCCAATTGAGACCACAATGTGCGACTATGAAACCATCGAGAGCGTCAACGAAGAGCTGTATGCAAATCTCCACGATCTAGTTCAGACTCCGTTCTTTAGGTACTTTCAGGTAAGAGGTTCATCCACAGTTGACCAGGTACGTACTCAACTCCCTGCATACTACAAAGGTTGACATGTACCGAGATTGCCCATTTTGGCAAGAGAATGGCTTGTGCATGAATCGCGAATGTGGCATCACCACCGTAGATGAGGTATGCACATGGATATATAGTCTATTTCTGCTCTTCACTCCCCTTACAGAGCGAAATACCCGAAAAGTGGAGGGCGGCTGCTTTGAGTAAAATAGATCTTCCCCCCGAGGATCAGGTACTGGTGAATATTACGAGCTCCTGCCGCTACTCACGCAGATTCTTAGCGGATTCAGTTACCAGGCTGTTATTACCGTGACTCTGACTTTTGTTTCCTCGATGATATGACAGGTTGGCTTACCCTCCTTCTCTACTATTCACTTTGCGGTTCAGGAACTCACATGTTTTCACACCAGAGGGAGACTATGTAGATCTAACCCTCATTCCTGAGCGATACACGGGATATTCGGGGCACTCTCCCCATCGCGTCTGGCGAGCGATTTACGAAGAGAATTGCTTTGGTCTCTCAGAACTGAATCTTCTCACCAGCAAATCGGCTGCACCTGTTACACTTCCCGATACTCTGACCGATGTCCTGCGTGAGCCTTTGGACGGCGAAGATGTAGACGGAGAATGTCTGGAGAAGAGAGTGTACTACAAGATCATATCTGGCGCGTAGTTTGGCCGAAATGGTATCGTGTTCGTACTGATCTTCATACAGGTCTTCACGCATCGATCTCAACGCATATATGCACAGGGTGGCTGAATCAGTCGACTGGTGAATGGGTATGAGGTCATTCATTCCAAGTATCGCGGTCCTCTAACGATTCCCTCCAGCGTCCCAACCTTGAGTGCTTTGTCACCAGAGTAGCCTCGCACCCTGAGCGTCTTCAGTACATCTATTTCAATACCGTCCTACTCCTCCGTGCCATCGCACGCCTCGCACCCTATTTATCTGAGTATGACTACTGTTCCGTGTCGGGAAACAGTCTCGTCCCCCATGATCATTCACATTGGCCAGACTTGGCGGACGAAGTTAAAACGCTCGCGAGACTTGACAACGTGATGAACATTGCGAGGCACGTTGGCAAATTTGATGAACGGGTGCTCTTTCGTGGGGCGAATGCAAACGTACGTGGACTACCCAAAATCAGTTATTTCGTCGCTGATCAACATCATAGATCCTGAAACAAGAATTCAAACAACACTTCCGTAACGTGTCCCGAATCATGGACTGTATTGGTTGCGACAAGTGTCGTCTCTGGGGCAAAGTCCAAACTACTGGCTTGGCCACCGCCCTCAAAGTCCTGTTCGAAATAGACGAGAAAGCCCTCCGGTAGGTCTACTTTCCTCGATATCGCGAAAGCTCACTTGTCCTGTAGGCACCACACCAATCAGAACCTTCTGCAGCGTTCGGAGGTCGTCGCGTTGATCAACACACTTCATCGATTTAGCGAGAGCCTGCACGCCGTGGAACAGTTCCGGGAGATGTGGAGGAAAACTGGAGAGGCGGATTCTGCGAGGTTGATCGACGAAGCGGAGAAGGCCGTCACCGGGAATGTACGTCTTGCTTTGCTTAGGATTTGGTGCACAATCAAAGGACATTCATACTTAGCCACGACCAACCCTCAATGCCCACACGCGCGGAGAGTTCCCCGCAGCGTTTACTCGTCCCCCAACTTTGCGACAGAATGTCTGGAGTAGACTCCGGGTGTATTCGCTCGACTTAGCAGAGCGCTGTAGACGACGTACCCTCACATGTTTTGGCTTACTGTCTGAGGTCTGGCGGAGGTTGTCGACAACGGTGTTCCCTCTACGGACAGAACTTTGACCTCCCTTCTGACTGGCTGGAGAGTATACCATAGGATACTTTACACATAACGTCGTTCCATTGACTTTCTTGGTTCATTTCGGCGACATCAGGATAGTAAGAGCAACGCAGATAGTTCTAGGTCACAATGGCACGCCATCCACATCATCCTCCGCCATAGGCTCACCATCCACGTCGGCATCAGCTGCTTCAGGACCACCTTCCAGGGGAACCCCATCAACATCCTCGTCGAGGGGTACTCCGTCGACGTCTTGATCAAGAGGTGTGCCGTCGACATCCATCCCTTCAATCGGCATGCCATCCAAGTCATCTTTGTCTCTCACAGCCTCTTGAGGGATACATGCGGCAGGTTCTTGAGCAGGTTGGAATGACTTGGCCTTGAACCGAGACGCATACGCCGATTGGGCTTCCGACGTCGCACCATCGTTCTCGTCTTGTTGGCCTGCCTTCAACTCCACATGGGCGGTGCCATCAAGCCGCGCTCGAAGCTCGGCCGTAAACTCCGGCGAAAAGACGATCCAATCTTCCCAGATGTCCACGACAGATGTTATTTGCTTCTTGAAGGTTTCTGCAGTGATGCGACCGGGGAAGGAATGATAAATGGTGGAAAAATGATCGAAGACGATGCCCAGTCGCGACTGAAACTCCTGACGGAACTTCCATGCACTCGGTACTGGAGCGGCTGAATTGTGGAGTATATCACAAGTAAGGTGAAGGCGTGCGATCTTGCGTGGGACCGGGGTGCTGTCCACCAACAAAGAGGAAATGATGACGTCCGAAACCTAAGGCAAGGCGGTGAGATACAGGGTATTGGACGATAAACTAAGGACGGACCTCACGCGCTGCCTCGGCATGTTCCAGGCTGAACGTCATACATCGAGCGAGTTCCCCTCGCTTGCCAGAAAGGGCGCGCAACATAGCCTCGAATCTCCTGCGTGCGAGTCTGCCCAGCACGGTCTTTTTAGTACGTTCCTGCTCTGATTCCTCCGCGGAGTCAGTGGAATATACGGAATTGTACCCCTGATAGGAGGGTGTCAATGAAACAGACAACGTAACAAAAACAAGGACATACATCATCATCGAAGTCCGGCTCCACGATATCGTCTCGTTCTACCAACCCTCGATAGAAGGCATGTCTGTGGTGCTGTAATACAGTTGTAAAGAAAGATCAAACGATAGGCAAGAAACCTACCTTCCGTTCGGTAAGGAAGTTGTATTTTGAGTTGTTTCGCTCCCACTCTTTGAGATTCTCTTCGTACTTGAGACCATGACCTTTGACTTCAGCAGCTACTGCGCGTATGAAAGTATCTGTAACGCCAGCCTCGTCTTCCTCACGTCTCCTCGAGGAGCTGCGTGATCGCCGACGAGGACTCCGACTGTAGTACCGCCTTGAACGACTGTACGAGCGACGCCGCCGACGCGAGGGCGACCGACTGTAGCTGAACGATCGACTTCGTGAACGCCGGGAAGATCGGGGTCCGTGGTCACCAGAACGGGAACGTGAGCGACGCCCCGAGGAATATGATCGACTTCTGCTTCTTCCCTTGGCATGACTTCGTTCTCTGGAACGGGAGCGTGAACGGGATTGACGAGTCGCAACTACGGGAATGAGGTGAGCTTCATACACAGCGATAGTATCTGCGCAGCACTCGCACCATACATCGGTTTCGCTGCCATAGGGACGGCTTTGCTCCACCCAACCCGTAATACTGAGCCTCCCCAATCAAAGCCATCCAATTCTCTCAGTGCAACCTCAGCATCTTTGCGTTTCATGAATGAGACAAAACCGCTGAGACCAGCATTACGATTTCGTCTCGACGCGGTCATATCACTGCCAGGACCGCTACTGCCATCGCCACGAGGCCACATGATTTTGACCTGAGGATGGTCTCTGAGTTGAGGGAGGGCTCAGCGGAAAAAAAGCACTTACAGAGCCAACGGGTCCATGGCGAGCAAAAAAATGGCCCAAGGATTGCTCCGTAACGTGGGAAGGTAAATTGGCAACGAAAAGATTGGACGTCTGGAAAAATAGCCCGTTCGAGATACAGAAGGATAAACTTCTGTATGTTGCTTACCTCAGG
The DNA here is from genome assembly GCA_038091355.1 of Phylloboletellus chloephorus. Lineage (NCBI taxonomy): Eukaryota > Fungi > Basidiomycota > Agaricomycetes > Boletales > Boletaceae > Phylloboletellus > Phylloboletellus chloephorus. The sequence continues at coordinate 9,666 of JBBPOI010000106.1, read as the reverse complement.
ATCTCCTCGATCCTTACTTCCACTCTGGCCCTCGTAGGCTGAAGGGGGGTGATTGAGAACAACATTCCAGAAATGCAGACGACTACAAACCTGCCAGAGCGGTCACGGATCGTCCGTGGGCTGCAGATGAAGGTGAGGAGCCTTTCAAGAGTGTCGTGCTCCACTTACCGGAACGAGAATACCGGGCTTCTCGCAAGGCCTGCTCCCTAAGAAACGGGGTCAGGGCAGGAAGAACATGGCTGCAAATAAGCATACCTCTTGATTTCCTCCAGGAAAGAATCCATAGCGCGCTTCCCTTTCGGTTTCGGAGCACTAGTCGGTGGAGAGCCCTATAGGACTGTCAGACTAGGGGGTGGCACTCGCGGATTCTCTCCTCACTTCTTGCATTTCCTCGCGCAGCGCCCTCGTCCGAGAAGAAGTCTCAGATGCACCCTTCGCAGAGGGCTGATAAGGCGCTTTCGCGTCTCCAGAGCCTCGAACAAAGGTCGAGCCTGCCTTCTTTCTGCTGACGTCCTCCCCCTCGAACGCGTCTAAAAAATCAGCATACGCTTTGGCCGCGTTCTCTTCTTCCTCTTTCTTCTTTGCATCTGCTGCGTCTTTCTCCTTCTCCCGCCGAGACTTGCGCACAGTCCCTTGAGCATACTGGGACAACTTTTGGTCGTCCAACGGCTTTTGCTGGTTACATGAAGCAAATTGGTGAGTGCTTTGACATCAAAGAAATAGGTCCTATCCGTCGCACTGGGAACGAGGGTTCTTCGTCGTCGTTGTCAAAGAACGCCGCTAACTTGGACTTGGTTTTATCCATGGGAAGTCAGACAGTAGTATTATGCTGCACAAGAAGGGTTTATGCGAGTTCCCACGCTTACAAGACCCCGAATACACTAGCAGAAAGAAAGACTACATCATCAAGCTAGCCAGACCTCCCGTGGCGTATGCCCTCAGAGGCGGGTGAGGTTGTGCTTCGAACTGGTGGTACTTTAGATCTCCAGCAGCATCTATGCGGATCTGTTGGCGCAACTTGAGAACGCGGTCCGACATAGATCCATGAAACAACATACATATGCGCCCTTGTTCCCCACTTGATCTACGTAGTTGGGTGCAGAGAAGACCTGGATTAAGAGTGAGTATCCACAAGATTACTTGGTGAATGCAGACGTACGGTAATGCATAGACCGTCGTGCTCGATGGCATAACCGTCTGGAGCATATTTAGCACCGACGAAATAATCAAGCGATGGAGCTACACACTTTCTCGCACTTCGTGACTGCGAATTACGCCTGTGACACCGTTGAGGTCGCACCACTGTTTTGTTACGTCTGGTCCGAAAGAAATACCGACACCCTGAAGCATGCTGAGACAACGTGTCACAGGAAAACCAGCACACGACCACACACCCGTTTACTTGGCCCGCGCCCTGGTGTATTTTGAGGGTCGGTCCACAACAGCTATGGTTGCGTTAGAGAGCTACATAGAAGCTTCCCTCCAATTCATACCTCGCCTAGAGCCACGGTATCTGAGTAGTTGATATCGAAGAAAATCAACATCAATCACTTACACATCAAGCCCTCCTGCCCAGGTTGTTTTCCGATGCGTGGTATCTTCCGAATTTCTTCTAATGTCACACCATCTTTGCTGAACAGCCCGCCATGAACAACGAAGTAACGCTTGAGCTTTTCTGGAGATAATATTGTCTTCGGAGTGACGTCTGTCGACAGGTTTGTTGCGCTGACCAGAGTTGCCAGAGGCACTAAATGAGGAGTCAGGTTTCCAAGGTGTCGACTAGCCTCGAGCCACGCACTCTCCGTAAATACATGTGCGAACAGCTAAGCTTGGCAACTCAGTCTTTTTTGTAAACTCAAATTGTGACCGCCTCACCTTGTACGTCTGTTCCCCGTGCTTGTGCTTGGCTTCTCCCTCGAAGCCATATGTCTGGTTCATGTCCTTAGCTTCATGGTTGCCTCTATTGATGAACATCCGGTTTGGAAATAACCCTGACGTCCTTCAACCACTGCGGATATCCGCGCAGCGCAGTCAGAGCTCACATTTATAGGCAAACGCAGTCAATATCACTTCGATAGACCAGGATCCTCTGTCCACCAGATCACCGTTCATCAACAGACAATGATCAGGTGATGGCGGGCCAGTGAGCGAATATAAATGCAGCAAGTCGTAAAATTGCCCTGAACGAGATTTCCGTCCAGTCACGAGACGACGAGGGTCCAGTCTCAAAACGCACCGTGTACGTCCCCAATGATGTCGCAAGCTTCTCCGTCCGCGAGATCAAGATCGACCAAGCTGTCCTCTTTCACGAAACGCGTATGGGCGCCGAGGACGATCTCCCATGCGTATCTCCGTGGAAGCTTCTTGCCTAGCTTAAACCACTCGATCATGGTTAATATGAATTCATGGGTGATTGTATACTTTCCGTCCTCGGTCATACGTAGTTTCGGACCCGCATAGTCGCTGTCTACTTCGCAGCCACCTAAGTAATACGCTGGTCAATAAATGTGACTGCGCATATGAATGATTAGGCAGACCTTCCGCTATGATTCCCAAACAACGCTCCACAGGATTCTTCTCTTCTTCGGTCTCGATCGCCTAAAATACGTTCAACATCAAGGGAAGCATTTCAAGAAGAATTCACACCTTCTCGAACTCGATTTTCCGAACGAGTTTTTGAGTGGCTGTCAGTTGCGATTTGACGACTTCATTCTTTGGCTCTAGGGCAACGACTTTCTTGAAATCGGCGACCGCCAGGTGAGGTTTGGCGATCTGGAGGAAACACGTCGCTCGTCTGATGTGCTCCCATTAACCAAGCATGTCACCGCACAAGCCATAAAGCGTGGCGCACCTGTAGTACGCTTTTGCATACTTGGGATCGACTTGAATAGCCTTGGCTGTTCTTCATGAATCTCGCGTGACCGGCCTGTAGCGCAAGATCCACTCACACGCGTCGTCGAGCGCAAACCCGTATTCTTCTAGCTTCGTTCTCGCAGCAGCCCGATTGCACCAAAAGGTGGCGTCCTTGGGATTCAGCTCTATGGCCAGCGTGTAGAGTTTGACGGCCGCTGAGAAGCTATGACCTGGACACGGCATCATCAGACTGCTATGAATGATCAGACAGGTGTACATGCTTGTGAAAGCTCTGTTAGCCTCTGCCTTCAGCTTTGCAGCCTGTGCCCTGTCCTCGTCGGTAACATCTGACAGACTCAGCGTCTGCAGCTCAGTCGAGGGCAACGAAGTGAGTGAGGTTGAGGCGGGCGAGGAGGGTGCCGACGACGACGAGGCACTGCTCATGTTGGATCAGTCAGTACAGTACGGGTCGACCTCGTCTCACGGACTCATCAGTGGCTGTGTTTCCGGCTACTGAGGAGAGCGAACAACGCAGCGACAAGACGACAGAAATATTGACCACCCGCGACTACTAAACACCTCGAGACGTGGACGGCAGATCAGCCAGACAGAGTACGAAGAGGGAAACCGTGTCAACATATTTCTCAACTTGTCACATTCATGAGATCCACGGGAACAGTAAATGGCATGACTCAGTCTGACCCTGAGCAAACGTTGAGGTTGAAGTATTTGCCAAGAGGCGGCATGTGCTCGTAGGCGTTAATGTCCTGCATCCATCCGTTCAGAAATTGGTGGAGGCTGAGGAGAAGGATGAGTGAGGAGGTACACCGGCTGGGACACCACTGACTAGTCCAGATTGTTTTGCTCGTAGCAGTTACCGTTCTGAGCAGCAGCGGTCGCCTCCGCCTAACGGAACGCTCAGCATGCCAGTCACCTAGCATTCTAAGAACCCACGTATGTCAGGCCCTTGTACCAGCCGTTATAATTACCAATGGCTAGGAGGAGGTCGCCGTTCACGCTGTCGAGAGTCTGCGAGAAGAATTGGGCACCTTGCTGGATGTTGAAGTCCTGTGGACATCGATGGGTGAAATGTTAAGTACAGCGAAAACACAGAAACACGTACAGGGTCGAGGCAATTGCCGCTGGGAGCACCACCACATTTGTCAACGGTGATTTGCATGAGACCCTGCTCGCCAGCACCTCCAATGGTGGTAGGGATGCACGAGCTCTCCTGCATAGCGAAGGACGCGAGCATAATGGCGGGGACTGGTTGGAGCGGTCAATGACGGGTCAGGATTGGAAGATAGGAGGCGAACTAACTGCCATATTGCTGGCCATACTTGTCGAACATGGGGACGTAATCCTTGCAGGGGGAGAAAGTGGATTCGGGATTATACACGACCTGGGAGAGCTCAACGCTGACAATGTCGTTGACGTGGATGAGGGGGGGCGTCCACCCGCCGGACGTCAGGCCACAGTTCAAGAAATCGATGTTCCCGTTGGGGCCACTCAAAGCAGTGATCTCGACTGAAGACGCGCGTCAAAGGTGAAAGAAGAGAAACGACAAGTAGGCGTACTGGTAGCCCCACTTGGACCGCAGGAGCCAGCTGAGACCACGTTGACAAGACCGTCAGTAGGGCCGGTGCTTCCCACCAACGGGCCAGTGGCTGAGGAAGGGGTAGGCTGTGGCACAAGTGTAGAAGTTGGGGGGGGTGGGCTGGATGAAGGATCGACGGAGACCGGGGGGGTCTAGCATGTCGGTGAGGAGCGAGGGCTAGAATAGGACGGGGGGCGGGACTGACCAAAGGGCGCGGCTTGCAGGCTCGTATGTGGGTGCGACCTCCGGCGACAGGGGAGAGGGCGTCGCGCGCCGCACGGGCATGTCTGAGGACGGAGGCGGGGTCGTGGGCCGCGACAGACACGGCGAGAGTGACGAGGAGGGCGGCGAGCTTCATGTTGAAGGGAGTGGGCGGGGCAAATGAGCGACTGACGTTGGAATGCTGGTGGCATGCTCGTCGAGGGCGACGGCGACGACGGTTCTCCTGAGCACATATGAGCGGGACCCCGTCGAGGAGTGTCTGGGGACAGGGCGGATGCCAATATAACAGGCGCCCGGCGCGGCGTGCAGCAGGACGCTCTGGAGTCGCACAGACTTTAGACGCCCACCCGCCATGTCCCCGTCGCCGTCCCCGCTGTCCCCGCCGTCCCCCAGCCTGCCCTCGCACACAGCACTGTCCGCGGTCTCCGTGCATTCAAGATAATTCTCCCGCCATGGTCCGTGCCCCCCGCTCCTTCCCCCATCGGGCCTCTCCCCAACGGCCCCGCTGGCAGCCCTATCACCCGTCCCTCCCGCCCCGCTCGCCCCTCCCCGCCCCCGTCTCTCCTCCCGACCGTCCTCCCCGCGAGTCCATCCTCCGCGATATCCAAAAATCAAAGTATGCTCTCACTCTCGTCGGTGAGTCCGTTCCCTTCCGTCCCCCGTCCCTCTGTTTAGGTCTCCTGCAATAAAGACCAAGCCGTCAACGCCCTATGCCGCATATGGCCACTCCACGACATACCCGCCGTCTTCCTCTCCTCCGCCCGTCCGATGTTATCCCCGATGTCATCTTCCGCTCAGCCCCATGCCCCAAATATGCCCTATCCCAGCTCTCAGCTACCCTCTCCCACGTCTCACCCCTCCCCCGTTACCTCCCCTCTCCCCCCGTATGCTGCTCAGTCCCTTGGCTCTCCCCGAGTCCACCCACTCCCTCAACGCTGCGATGTCGCCCCGATCAAGGTCTTCGTCCACGAGGTTCTCCGTCGGTCCCGGACTTCTGGCAGTGTGCTGCAAACAGCACTTTGCTACCTCGAGGCTATCCGTCCAAAGCTACCGGATTTGGTTCGGCAACAGAGGCACGGCTGCCCGCCCTCCTCCCGTGCGCGATCGGACGATGATCGGATACTCCGAGGTGAGGTCGGTGTCACCGGCCTTGTCCGTCCGTCTCTTTCCACCGACCCGCCATCGTTTTGCCCTCACCTCGCCACCGTGCGCATCAATCCGATTTTGTACGAAACAGGCGCCTCATTTTCAACGGAGCCGGGTCGCGATGCTGTCAACGTGCCGCCACGAAACCCGACGACCAACACCGCTTCCCTACCCCCTCTACCCCCTCTTCCGTCACCGTTACTCTGTCCTCGTCGCACATTCCTAGCTTCCCTTATCCTGGCTTCAAAATTCATGCAAGACCGCTGCTATTCAAATCGTGCATGGGCCAGACTCTCTGGTCTCCCACCTCGCGAGATTGGCCGATGCGAGCGCGCACTCGGGGAAGCCCTTGACTGGCGACTTTGGGTCGGTAAATTGCCTGCAGCGCAAACCGGCCCAGGACGTGCTCTCACCAAGAGCAGGAGCGACAGCGACATTCTTCTCTTCGGTAAACCTTGCGTGGCGCATGCAGCTCTTGACGTGGACCCACTGCCACCTTGCTGGAATGTCGCGTCGCCCCCTGGTTGGAAGATTTCACCACTTGGGAGGCGTGCGACTGTTCCCGCAGGATTCCTATATTTGCAAGGTACACGCATGGCGTGGCTGCCCGAGGAATGGACCGACAATGCCAGCCCAACGGCTTGCAGCTCCAGCCCGTCGACTCCCGGACTGAGCTATTCTCCAACACCCACGGAATCCTCGCTTGGAGATCGTACGGTACAAATGGCCAGCTTTACGGACGTATCGACGCCGCCGCCCAGTCAGTTCGCCACCTTTGCTGGCGCGCAGGACGACAAGGTGCTTGCGACGCTGTCTGCGCCGTCAAACGGTCTATCCGTCGACACTCCTCTGCAGTCTCTGTCGCGGCCAATGGACTCTCGGTTTCTCGTGTCGCATGCAAGTGGTGTATGGATGTTCAATGACGATGCCTGACCGAGCGGTCTTGTACTAGAGTCTCAAGGCATCCTTGTCCGTCCTGTATACTTGCCGTGCGTCTCTGCACATTTCTTTCATTTTCTTTTTACCTTTCTTGTTGCCTGGTTGCCTTGTATGTGTATGAGGTTGACGGCGTGGCGTTGAGCTATGTTTGTGAAGACTTTCGTGCGTCCTGTCAGGTGTACTACCTTGTCATACCCAATAGAGTTGTGCCATTGAACACGCGTTGCTGGGCGATGGTTCCAGACTATCTGGAACGAAAGATGAGTGCAAGATTACGAACGAAAGGCTTGGGTGCTGCGAGCTCTCAGGGTACGCACTGCCCAAAAGTGTTTGCTCGATTACAGGCAGAAACAGTCCGCGGAGACGACGAACTACAAAGCAGATCTGGATCCCGGTGCACATCAGTCGTTGAAGAACTGGATGGGGTAGTCCTCAGTCTGAATCGCCCGCCAGAGATGCGGGTGTCCGTCTGCATCTCTCTTGCCCTCCACATGCAGGATGGAATGGAACGTGACATCCTCCTCGCCCTATGAGGACAGGATGAGACGGGGTGACAAGGACGGGCAGGACACACGTACCCTGTTAGGAGGATCGTGGATTCTGGAGAACGGATAGAAGGAAGAGAGACACGACAAGATTTGGAACGACTGAGCGCCTACACCACGAGTGCGGGGGGAGAGGACACGCACCTGACGTGAATGTAACCCGGGCCATACTCGTCGTTGACAGCTGGAATCCTGATTTTTCCGAGGATGATGGTGCCATAGCTGACGCATCCGCTGCGGATCTGGACAAGGTCATTCTCGATGGTAAAGTGTGTGAGCTGGGCATCGCTGAGTGGAGCTGCGCGGGACCACATCTTGGGCTCGTGCATGTCCCAGTGAGTGCGGGAGCGGAGCAAGTCACGCTTGATGTGGAGGAGGACGTGATTGAAGGCATCGATGGCGTTCTGGTGGGGAGGGTGAGGGGGGTTGAGGGAGACTTCGTCTGCGGAGGCTGTTGCGTGGGCTGGGTGAGCAGACGATGGCCACTGAGGGGATGAGTGCACCGACCCATTTTCTGTGAGTGAGTGCAGCGTCGGACGCAGACGGCATCTCCGTGCAAGCGGACGTGCAACAAACTCCGACGGCGCAGTCGTTTCCGCTCAGTGTCGGTGTCGGTGTCGGTGTCGGTGTCGGTGTCGGTGTCAGTGGACTGCCCAGCGCTGCAGACGGGCATTCATTCGGACGTCAGCATCACACCAGTCTGATGCTCGCCGTCTTTTCCGCCCTTTTTTTTGCTGTTTTTCTCCCATCTGTTTCATCACAGCCTCCACTGTGTCATCAATTCATTCCTAGAGCCTCGCAGCCTGAGACGCTGCTGATCCTTGGGTACAGCATCCATTACCTACTGCCGCGTGCCAACCAAGTGTTGAGCGCTTCTCCCAGTCCTGGCCTCGCTAGTTTACATCGTGCCATTCATTGAGCGTGCAGGAATTATGTTGCAGCCTCGACCAGACACCGTCACGAGAAGAAGAAGAAGGGTCCATTCGAAAAGAACAACTTTCTGATACACAAGGCACCTCGCCGAATGTTTTCTCGCGCGTCTCCAGATTCTTCGTGACACTTATCCCTCCTGGTTCTCCGGTGCTTCGACGTCAACGCGCCTGTCAGTGCTCCTCGTATCAACATGTGGGAGTCTCCGACTACTTGATCAAAATATGAAACGGCTCCCTCGCCGTCGTGGACCCTATATACAGTTCATTGATTGCCTCGATACTGCGTTCCAGGGTGCATACGTCGTGTCGCTAAACCCTCTCAGTACTCGTGGCTCCGTTTCGCAAGAAATGCCCCCTTCATTGTCCACCAGCTTCCCAGAACACTGACAGCACCGACCTGCGATGTCGTACACCGCAGGAATCCCCGCCACCAGCAGGTCCTCCGTTGTCCCGCGGCTGGGAACGAGACCGACGCGAGGGCAGCGCCAACGGTCCTCCTCGGATATTACTACAGTCCTTCTTCTTCCCCCAATTCTGGTCACAAAAATATTAGCGGTGCGACCGAGTGCTGCACACTCCGATCGACAGGACTCACGAAATGGATATGCATGCGCACTCCGAGTCCCTTGCGCACTTGTCCAAGCCGTTAGCTGTTTGCATCTCATTCGGTAGATGACACCAGATCTGCCGTCCCTCCCTCCCTCACGCGCGCCAGCAACAACGACCAACGGCGCGTAGCTTCAGCTCAAGCATCTGTCCCTCGCTGCCGATCCAAAAGAAGCGTGAGATTAGCTGCGGTATGGGGTTCTCAAAACGGGATGGCCGTGCTCAAAGATCTATCACAATAATGCCGAATCTTTAGAAGGAAAACAGACGCATCATCATCATCATTATCATTGGTATCTAGGGTGGTGATCATTAGACGAATGTCCCACCAAGTTCCTCTCCTGTGGGGTGTGAAACTGGAAAATATCAAGGGATCACCTGAATAGTCGAGGAATGCAGCGACAAGCACTCACAAAGGGCTCCATGGGATTTAGTGGGGGAAGCATCTGAGGCTGCGTCCAGTGTTGCGGTGGCTGTTGCTGGTGCGGGTGCTGGTGTTGTGTCATCGAGCGCATTTGAAGTGCGTGGCCCGATGGATGTGAAGGGCCCGGGAGACGAGGCGCGCCAGAATGCATAGGGGCAGCACTGGCGTAGGCCGAGTCGTAACGAGCTGACTGGTATGCAGGCATTTCGGGTATCATAGAAAGAACGTTAGTTTGCGAAGGATGAAGTTGATATGGGTGTGTAGCGCTGTGAAACGTGAGAGTCCAAGCGAGGTTCGCGGAAAAGCCAGCACTCACAGTTGTCGACGGGCTAGCTCGGGATCTGGGCCCAACGGTGGCACAAACGGCTCGCTGCAATCACGTTGAATCACGGGGGACGAAAA
>JBBPOI010000105.1:0-29160 GCA_038091355.1 Phylloboletellus chloephorus | reverse complement strand
AGAGGAGGGATGCCTGATTGCCTGGACGGAGATGCGAGTGATCGAGGAGGGGGCCGTTTGGCGGGGCGGGGGGCGACGGTGCGCGCACCGAACGGGAACGGAGGGGGGTGTGGTCGATGTAGTGACTGCTGGGCTGGCCGGGCGGGGGGGCGTAGAAGTCGTCTGGATCATGGTTGTGGAGGTCTAGTGCGCCGAGGGGGACGTCGTCGGGGTCGTAGGCGGCGTCTACGGGCTGGTGGAGGGGAGAGTTAGCGGCGCGTGGGGGACGGGGACGGCGGGTGTCGGGGAGGTGGTCCTTGGAGTCGGACGCATAGAATGAGCTCGGGCGAGAATGTTCCTGGGCATGCATGGGAGAGCGAGTCACTGCGTCCGTCCAGGCCGGCTGACGCGTGTGAAGCGCCCCACCCCCCGCCGAACCAGTTCGCGCTCCGGCTCACCCTCTCCCGACCACCGCCATGCAGTCCCTCCGCTCCCGCCGCCCGTCCGACCCCCGCCCCGTCAAACGCCAGGGCTCGAAGCTCGCAAAGGCGCCCTCCCCCAGACAGCATGCAAAGTCCTCCGTCGACGACAAGATGAAGAAGCGCCTCTCGCTCCGATATGCAGACATATCGTCCCCGACGCAGGCCTCCGTTCCCGCCGTCCCCACGATCCCCCTCGGTCTCAGACCAGGCGTGCCCCGCGATCCCGACGGCATCATCCTGGACAGCGCCATCATCAAAGAGGACCCCCGCGCTGTCGACCAGCGGCTGCTCGACAAGCACGACTTTGATCCGGATGACTGTGAGCCATTCACCCCTCCGTGGCCGTTCACCGACTTCGTCATCAGACCTCAAAGAGAAGCTCGCAAACTCGACCGAGGCAGAGCTCAAGTCCCTCCAGTCCTCCCTGCGCTCCCTCAAGGACGACACGGCCATCGAGTTGCAGCGCAACGTCTTCAAAAAGTCAGTGCAGCTCCTCTTGATTCACGTCTCTGACTCCCTCGGATCACGTAGCTACGCCGAGTTCGTGCTCATCTCGAAAGAGATCAGCGTCCTCGAGAACGAGATGCTCGAGCTCAAGGAGAGTCTCCAGGAGTGGAAAGGCATGCCGTCCCTCATGCATATAGACGAATCCGCCTCCGCCGCAGGTCAGGCAGCCCACCCATGCCTAACACGCAGCTGATCCCTCCCAGAACGCAGACGCGCCGCACGGTCTTCCGTCGTCGATCTCCGCATCCTCTATGCTTCCCAGATGCAGGCATTACATTCCCAGGTATCGGGTTCTGCCAAGTTTGCACCCGCCACCCCAGGCAGGCATGTGGTGGCCGAAATGGACGGAATTTGGGAGTTGAATGCGGCGACATACAAGGTCATCTGCATGGTAAGATTTGTGATCTTGGATGACGTAGTCTTGGTGGCCAGGAGAAGAAGGGGTGGTGCCACAGCGGCTCCCGCTTCCGGGAGCACCAATGCTGCAGAAACAGTAGGCAAGCTAGTCGCTGAGAGGTGTTGGCCGTTGAATGAGATGTTGGTGCTTGACACGAAAGACACCCCCAGTGTGTCGTTTCTCATCTCTTGTTTCATCTCCTGACCCCTCATAGGCATGACCAACGTCTTCAAAGTCCGTCACAGCAAAGAGACGCATGTATATCGCACGGAGGCTCCGTCTGACAAGAAGACGCTTCTTGGACAGTTCCGCCAAGTTGCGGAGGATCTTGCAGTCCGAAAGCGCAAGGAGCGCGAAGGCGAGCATGAGCGCAGGAAAAGCCTATGGGCAACTGCAAATTCAGGGGGAGACGTGTGTCAATCTTTACCACCGTAATAACCGCCTCCTCACATCCACAAACAGCGCGCATCCACTTCCTTCAACCTTGACAAGCTGCCTCCAATCCCCGACTGGATGGCCGAGTTAGCCCGAGCCGCAAACTCTTCATCTCCCGGCCCATCAGACGCATCCGCCAGGGCGAAAAAAACCGACCGAGATGCTCGTGCACTCACCGAACTCTCGGATGATCTGACAGTTGCTATCGCCCTTCGTGCATGGCCTCGCGCTGTAAAGCTGGCCGAGTCCGCGCGAGCTTATCCGAATCTCTCACCCCTCGTCGCGGCACTGACGTCTGCCCTGCTGGACGCTCTCTCCCGCCCGAAGAACTCAAAGTCGACGTGCGTGGAGCTTATAGGTCACTTGCTACGCCTTGGCGCCGCGGCACGAGCTAGCAAGACGTTCCTAGCTGCTAGAGGAGCGGCGATCAAGGGATATGTTCGAGCGATAACCTTCGAAGGACATATCGGTCTTTATATACACAACCTGTCTGTAGTGGTGTTCACGACCATTAAACACACTGCAGATTGGTTCCTTGCTGGATTTGTGGAGCATGAGATGACATCTGGTAAGTTCGTACCTTCGTGCGTACAGGAAGATGTTACCCAGCGATCTAGGTTTCATCGACTGGGCGAAGAAGCAGATTGAGTTGTACGCAGAGATGTTCAGGAAACAAGTGTATAGCTCAGACGTGGGCCAACAAACTGTCGATGAGGCACTCAAGATCACTTATTCCCAAAGTCGAAAAGTCTGTGTGCTTCTATGCATACCTGTTACCCTCCGTTGACCATCGTTCGACATGCAGCTATTGCAAGAATTTGGCCTCGACTTCCATTACCTCCTTGATGATCTCCTGGCTGCACACCCCAAGACATCGCCTACACTTCGTACCCAGAACATGCCTACCCGACTTGCGATCCCTTCGTCCTCTCTTTCCCGAGCGGCCAACCCACCCTCAGCGTCACCTTTCGTTATCAATGCACCACCTTCGCCTGCAGCATCCCGTATACGCCGACCGTCGCGCTCCGGACGTGAGTCTGAAAGCCGTCCTGGAACCCCACTAAGACCGCCACTTTCGAGAGCCAACTCGAGGGCGGCGGCGCCCCCACCGCCACGCTCGACGAACAGGCCAGGGGCCAGTGCAGCTGTGCATCCGCCTCCGGTGGCGATTCCTGACCGGGAAGGGATGTTTTGATCTATCAGACCAACGTTGTTTATGGATTGGTGCACTTGGTATATTAGCCCTAATATACATGATTTTGTGCGCGTGAATTTGTGGAGGATTTGGACGCGTCTCATGGTCGGAGCTGGCGACGATGACCACGCCAATTGAGCCCAATCCACCGCGATGGAGTCCCTCTGCGGACCCTGCATCCATCGTCGTCGCAGGACTCGACACCAACGCGCCCATCAACGACCAGATTGACCAAATCGAACAGCTGATAACCATTAAACTGCAGGTGAGCACGGTCCATGCTCTCGTGCATGCCAGCAGCAAATGATCTGGGAAGAACATAGACGCCAACTTCTCAAAGATACAGCATATCATGGCTACGAGGCTGCTGCCTGCCGTGAAACGCTATGCCGTCGGTACCGAACCCGTTCGTGAAGCAGCCAAGGTGCGTGATGCCTGGTTTCACCGTCACGACCACGTCTCAACTTCCCTTCCCCCCCTTGTGGCCAGTTCTGGACCTCGTTCTACGAGCAAGCCGCGCAGGTGCACATTCCGACGCTCGAAGACTACGATTCCGTGAACGACGAGCAGACGCAGCCGTCCGTCGCCCAGCCCGACGAGGATCTGGAGGCCACTCCCTCGCGCGCGCCGTCTGGAATCGACACCGGGACGTACGACGTCACTGCATCCGAGAGCTCCTTCATGCCTGCCAACGCGGTCTCGTCGACCCCGGCACGTCCTGGGCATGATGGAGCTGTCGACGATCAGCCGTCCTGGAGTGCCTCTCTCGAGTCGCCGATGGACCGTCTCAATCGCGAGCTTCAGAGCTTTTCGCGGGATGCGGAGGAAGAAGCCTCTGCTGGACAGGACAGTTCCTCCGTTACGGACAGCGTTGCGTATGAGGAGGAGAACACCATCCAACAACAACAACCGATCAGTCAAGGGAAGTCTGAGACAAGTTCTTCAAGGCTTGATCGTGACGAACACACAGCCAAGATACAGTCCTCGTATGTCCCTCGAAGCGCGCTTCCAACTCCTCGTGCAAACGTCACGAGCGCGTATGTCTCACCACTCAAAGTCAAGCCAAAGACACCGATCACGGTCCCAAAACATCTTCAGTCCTTCCTCCCGCCCAAGTTGGAAAACGAGCCTATATTTCCATCGCCCCGCCGCCCGAGATACGAGCGGTCGCCGAGAAAACCTCTTGCCGCTCCTTCTTCCACATCTACGTCCTCGTCAGTGTTGGATATTCCTTCTCTCACGAAACACACGTCGAACTCGAACTCGAACCCGGAGCCAAGATTCACCGAGTTTGACGACTCTTTTGACGACTCAGTTGATCTGATGCGGGGAATGTCCCCTCCACGGACATTGGCATTTGCGAGGGCGCCGAGGTCCAGTGTGGGGCTGGGACTTTTGCCCCCGCTTGGGCGGACACCGGGAAGAGAATTATTGCCAACTCTTGGCCGAACACCGAGGAAGGAGGCAGCAGAGCGCATCAGCCGCGATCTACTTGGCAACATGCAAAACCAGTTCGGATCTGCTAATAGCTCGGCAGCGAACAGGAGGACGCCTGCATTTGGATATAGCACGAGAGCAGCCAAGGATGATACTATGAGTACGATTCCGACCCCGCCATCGCTCTCGCGGTACATGCGACACGCATATCCTTCTGGGACAGATGGAAGCGACACCGACACGAGTTTGGCAACCATGATGCGGCGGGTTGGACTCGAACTGCCAGAATCCAGCTTCAAATCTGGGGGTGCTGTTGAATCGGCCTCGCAGGGTGACGTTGGCAGTGGCATGCCTGCACCCTCCGTGGGTGAGGACGAGCTGTATACGCCCGACGATCAGATATTGGACGTATCCGAACTTCATCAAGACGACGAAAGCGCCATCCAGGTCGGATCGCCCCCTCGCGCCGATTCAGACTCGGACTCGGACTCGGACTCTCTCAGCGACGAACCCGCGCACCCGAGCCAGCCCTCCACCGCGTTCCTCATGGCGTCTTCGCGCAATGCCGACCTGGATGACTCGTTTGATTCGTGCAACCATTCGAGCGACTCGCTCGGTGCAGACGAGTTCGTCGGCGGAGTGCACCCGTTCGCGCGTGCGCTCGAGGGCAGTGGAGGTGACGGGTTTGACGACAGTTTTGATTCCGACGGTGGATTTGAGGGGCGGCAGGGCGACGATGAGGAGGTGGACGAGACGGTGTTTGGGATCCCTCCTGCGCGGCGACAGCAGGGTGTGGGAGGAGGAGCAGGCCAGCTGAGGATGCACGGGGAGGATTTGCTGCAGGATACGATTGGGATTGGGGGTCAGCTAGCCAAGGTTGGGAGGATAGAAGAGAGTCCGACGCCGTTTGGAAGGGGATGAGTAGAAATTACCGCCTCGTCGTCGCAACTTGGATTGACTTTGGCTCTGCTATACTATACCCAATGCTATAATTTGTTTCGTTATATGGAATGTGCCTCAGGTGTAATTGAGTAGACAGCATTCGAGCGGGGAGATGTCGGTAGCTGCAGCACACGGACGGAACGTATTAGCAAGAGGAATGGTAGTATTTCGTGTCCTTTATATAGCGTCAGGTCCAGTGCCTTACACCTTGCAAAGCAAAGCCTGTACTCGTGCGTGGGTCGAAAGGGCTCTCATCAACGAATACAAGCAGACTCGGCGTCGATTCTGAACATGGCGCGGACTTGGAGACGTGAGGGTTTGGCGTGTAAAACGCATGTAAAAGGGCACAGCTTGCACTTTCTTGCGGGGGTGATCATTCTTCCGTGCTGCCCTCCGTACAGCACTCACTGAAACATGACGACCAACTTGCCTCTTTGAACACCAGCAGCCACTTGTCCTCCAACGACGATGATACCCGCAAATCGCACTACAGCACGCTTTCTCGCCCGCATCCGCCTCCAGCCAGCCGCCATCGCCCACTCCAGGGCAGCACGGCAACCTCGTCTCGTTCCTCTACCTCTCCCTCGCCCATCCTCGCACCGCGGACTCGCCACTGCCGCTCCTGGCGTAGCACCCGGTCTTGACGCCCATTTGCCAGCTGATCCCTCGTTCACAAGGAAGCCTCTCTTTGACAAGATACTCATTGCGAACAGGTCGGCCAGCCTATTCACGCTCCCACGTTTGCTAACTCGCTCGATCCAGGGGAGAGATAGCATGTCGTGTCATTCGTACAGCCAGGAAGCTGGGCATCAAGACTGTCGCGGTATACAGCGAAGCGGATGCTAATTCTCTCCACGTACTCGAAGCAGACGAGGCCTACTGCATTGGTCCCGCTCCTTCCGCCGAGAGCTATGTGAGTCCTGTCGCCACAGGTCTTGAGGTCGCGTCTCAACCTTTGGTCTTAGCTACGCATGGATAAGATAGTCGACGTGTGTCGCAAGAGTGGTGCACAGGTCTGTCTTGCACTGCTCTTTTCCAAGATGAACCTTGACCAGTCTCCTAGGCGGTCCATCCTGGGTAAGACCACACCTCTTCCGTTCTGCTGACAGTCCGGCCGAACGTATCCGTAGGTATGGCTTCCTCAGCGAGAACTCCAAGTTTGCCGAGCGACTCGCAGAAGAAGGGATCGTGTTCATTGGTCCCCCCTCAAGTGCCATTATCTCCATGGGTTCAAAGAGGTCAGTGCACGCCATTGACCCCTATGCATTGTTATAATTGAAGGATCGCATCAGCGAATCGAAAAACATCATGTCCGGTACGTCGCAGTCCGTCATCACTATCGGCCTTGCCAACATTCTTGCACCAAAGCTGCTGGCGTACCATGCGTTCCGGGTTATCACGGCAGTAACCAAGATCCTCAATTCCTCTTCACCGAGGCAGAGAAGATTGGTGAGTCCGCAGAGTAATCCGACCAATGCTATGGGCTGGCTGAACCTGGGCCTCTTTCAGGTTACCCCGTCCTGATCAAAGCCATTCACGGCGGGGGGGGCAAGGGCATGCGTGCTGTGTCCACATCCTCCGAGTTCATGGACGCACTGGAATCTGCAAAACGCGAGTCTTTAAAGGCGTTCGGCGATGCAGATGTACTCATTGAGAAATATATCGAGCGCCCGAGACATGTGGAAGTTCAAGTCTTTGCGGACAAGTTGGATGGTGTAGTCAGTCTTTGGGAGCGAGATTGCTCTGTGCAAAGACGTAACCAGAAGATCATTGAGGAGGTGTGTTATGAATACTGCAATGGGTATAACCTAACCACCAGTGTTCATTAGGCACCTGCACCTGGTCTTTCCCCTGAACTCCGTATGGACTTGTCCGAGAAGGCCGTCGCTGCTGCAAGAGCAGTCAACTATGTCGGGGCGGGCACGGTAGAATTCATTTTTGATAATGATACCCAGAAGTTTTACTTCATGGAGATGCAAGCGTCCCTAAAGTTGCATTTATGAATTTGAGCTTACGCTCAGCTGTAGGAACACGCGTCTGCAGGTCGAACACCCCGTCACAGAAATGATAACTGGCCTTGACCTCGTGGAATGGCAACTCGAGGTATTGTTTACATACTGATACTGCTCCATCGTGACTCACATACGCTACAGGTTGCAGCCGGCAACCCACTCCCTCACACTCAGTCCTCCGTTCCTCTCGTTGGACATGCCTTCGAGGCACGAATTTATGCGGAGAACCCTCGAAATGATTTCCTTCCAGATTCGGGGCAGCTCCTGTACCTCGCTACGCCCACTCCGACACACGTTTTTGCACCTCAATTAGCGCCTTACACTACGGAGTCGGCTGAGCCTTCGCGACGCACGCCCGATTCGTCTGCTGCGATTACTCCATCTCTCCGTCTTGAGCAAGGTTTCACGGAAGGTGCACAAATCGGCGTGTTTTATGACCCGATGATAGCTAAGCTTGTGGTCCACGGACGGGATCGGACCGAGGCTTTGAGGATGCTCAGGCGGGGACTGGAAGAATATAAAGTTGTTGGTGTTTCCACCAACATCGAGTTTTTAAGAACCCTCGCAGGCAACGATAACTTTGTTGCAGGGGATGTCGAGACAGGTTTCATCAAGAAACATCATTCAGAATTGTTCCCTCCCATTTCGGATCCCTCCCCGGAATTACTAGCGCAGGCTGCACTCTACGTTGTCCTTCGAGATCAAACGGATCCATCCTCACTTCAGTACCCATGGACGTCTCTAGGCGCCAGACGGTTTGTTGGAGATGTCTATGAGCGCACCGTTACACTATCGAAGGACGAAACGAGCGCCGCACCCATCAACGTCACGCTCAAACCTACCTCTCCTGGTCACTATGACATTACTGTGCACGGCTCCTCGCCGACAGTTTTCAAGTCGGTCTCGGCACGCCTTCTCTCCCAAACGACTCTTGCTGCATTCTCGACGAATACTACCGTTGTCTCGCAGGCTCCGCCGCCTGCCCTGCCGAAATCGACGTCTCCGAACACGATGGAACGGCTCCACCTCTTCTCAGCTGACGGGACCAAGACAACACTTGCGCTGCCTCCTCCTGCGTGGTTGCTGTCGCTGGGAGGAGACGTCCTGGCCGCACACAAAGGCGCCCTGCGTGCGCCGATGCCAAGTTTGGTCGTCGAGGTTCGGGTGAGTCCAGGACAGCGCGTCGAGAAGGGTCAGGCAGTGGTCGTTCTAGAGAGCATGAAGACGGAGACGGTGTTGAGGACCGAGGTGGCGGGTCTGGTGAAGGCCGTGGGCTGCGTCAAGGGCGAGATGGTGGAGGAGGGGAGGGAGCTGGTGGACATAGAGGAGGACACGGAAGAAGCGCAGACGTGAGCTATTGAAACCATGCTGGCGGTAGCGATTCGTAGTACTACCGTCGCGTTAGACAAGATTCTCTCTCTTCATGCTGTGTACCACCCCGTCGTCGGATTTCTACAGCCTGCTTCGGGTCCCGCGAGATGCGTCTGCCAGCGACGTCAAGATCGCATACCATCGCACCCTCTTGCGCCTGCATCCCGACAAGCAGTCCCAGCCGCGTACGCAGTCGACCGCGGACCGTTCGCCACCGGACATCGCGCTGCTGAAGGAGGCATACGAGACGCTTTCCGACCCGTCCTCGCGCGCAGCATACGATGGCCTCCTCCTGCGGAGAGAAGAAGACGCCCGATCCCGCGGTCCGAGGCCGGCACAAGTCGTCTCGCTCGAGGAATTCACCTCGGAGATGCGCGACAGTGCGACGGAACGGCAAGGGGAGGGGGAGGAGGGGGAGGGGGAGGGGGAGGGGGAGGGGGCGCAGGCCTGGCGGTATAGATGTCGGTGTGGTGGCACGTATACGATCACGGAAGACGATCTAGAGAGCGGGAGACATCTCGTTGGTTGCGAGAGCTGCTCGGAGGTGATCTGGGTCGGATACGCGCTCGCGGAGACGGAGGCGGAGGTGGAGGCGGAGGGCGGGGACGCGACGTGGACGTGTAAGTGTCCGCGACTTGCTTTCTGACGAGGTGACCCCTGCTGGACGGCTCGTTCGACGCTAGGATCTGCTGCCTGCCTCGACGACTCGGAGCGTATGTACGCTTTCTGGTCAGTAGAGCCGTGCTTTGTGCTCTCGACGATTTGACTCATCGCGCTTTCGTCGAAGTGGCCGATGCACAGTCTCATCATGCGTTCACTCTACGCTCTTGCCGAGCAGACGACCAATCTTACGACGGTTGGACGACGCTCGGTGGTTCGGGTGTCTCACGTTCAAATGTCGCGGCAAACATCGGGCGTTGCGGAGACTTCGGGGTAGACTGTTGATCGCAAGGATGTCGACGTGTCCATGAAGACAGATGCTGCAATTGCACACCTAGTGTCTGACCACTGCATGTGCTAAGTTACCACGTCTAGCGAAAGGAAGCGGCGCGAGACAAGAGCATCAAATGGATTGCGCCCAAGAAGAAATAGAAGCGCATACAACGCATCCAAATATCAGACCACGCTGAGGGGATTTGCGGAGGCAACCTTTGCAGTTGGGTCGTCCTTAATCGACTTCCATGGCTTCATCGTTCCTTCCATTCCTTTCCAACCAACCCTTGAAAAGTGTATCGCGAAACTCCCGTGCGATTGCCATCGAGACGGGCCATGGGACCGCGTTCCCGATCTGTCTGTGCATCTGGTTGGACTAAGCTACGAGGTCGGCGAATATGTACCAATGAAGGACACTTACGGTCACAACGCGGTTATCATGAGCATGGAAAACGAAATGATCCGGGAACCCTTGTGAACGAGCAAGTTCCCGAACAGTCACGATGCGTCTACACTAAACCGTTTTTTTTTTGTTCTCAGTAGTCAGCACGTAACCGATGTGTCGCGGGAGGTGGGCATACATATGGGTGGAGCACGCGACATTGCTTTGCCATTGGATCAACATTAGTGACTGTTGTCTGGAACCATCCGTCTCGCTGGACGCGTCCGTAAAATCCTGTATTCATGATCAACTGAATGTCCTTCCCACATGTGTAGCTGTCGCTCACCAGCTCGGAAGCCTGTTCTGGCGGTCGACGAAGCAGGGTTTGCGAATTGCCACTCCCAAAGTTCGGGTCTCACGTCTATCCGAGACATCAGTTCAGGGAAACGGGGTTGAAAAAATAAATATATCTTACTCCGATAGTCCGCATCTGCTTCAATGGGGATCTCGACGACTCTGAACTCGTGAAAACGTATCAGCATGTTGCACGTCCGACACGCCTGGAAGACTGGCCTCTCGACCTTTTTCGGCTCGTAGGTGCGCGTGTAATGCTGGATGTCTCGTGTGGGTCGACTGCGGCATCTCAATTGAAAAGCAGTGTGTGGCTCGTGTTCGTACTGAACATCAGCTCCGTGAAAACCACACCATGGTCTATCTTCGCAACATTCCTTGATGCGGTTCTCCTCCATATGGCGCCTATTTAACGCTCTTTTGGGGTGTTTCCTGTCAAGAAGAATGAACTGTCTCAGGAGGCTTGTACACATCATAACGTCGCGTACCAATCGAACCTCGGAAGGTCGCTGATCGCGTCGTGTGTAGATACATAACGATGCTGTGCGATTCCTGGAAGCGTCCGTATCGGTCGAAATGCAAGGCCCTCCGGGAATTTCATTTCCAAAGAGTCGTTGATGGGGAAATCATGTGTGGGCTGAGGGAGTGCAGGTAGCTCCAGACCCCGTCTGGCAGCTATAAGGAAGAAGCGGACGCGCGTCTGCGGCGTCCCGTAGTGCCCGGCCTGAAGGAGACCACATCGCAATTGATATCTACGCAAGACCAACGACATTACACTAATCACGTTAGACGAAGAAGTCGACGGTCTTACCCCATGTCGAGAAGCGCAGCAGCAACAAATTTCAGACCGCCCATCGGGATTCCGCCCTTGACTGCGTACTTACCATCCTGACGCGCAAGAAGGTTGTACTGTAGAAAGCCTCGAACATTCTCAAATACACAGTATTGTGGTTTGAGGAAGTCAACCCAGGAGAGGACGTTGAGGATCAGATTGCTCTTGAGATCGTTGGCTCTCTGGTACATATTTAAACGAGAGTGGGGTTGACTGTCGAAGAATTAAAAAAAGATACAAGTGGGTAACCTGAATCCTACCAAGGGAATCCCGTGAGAATGCAGTCTACGTCCCCAGGCTTCGGAGGTAAAGGTAGCTCATGTCCCTCGATGGACTTCAACGGCTCGGGCCTTTTGTTTTCATGGGTCAAGATTGCGTGTTGGAGGACCAAATTACTGCATTGATTATATACTTTGATGTCCCTGGAGGCGTTATTCCTGACGATCACATTCTAAACAAGTCCATCTGTGAGAAATATAGATACTTACCGCAGTGTCTTTGCTGCACTGGGGGAGATTTCCACGGCATGCGTCATTTTGAAACAACCCACTTCCTCCATAGCGAGACCAAATGCACCTGTTCCCCCGAATGGATCAAAGGCCCGCAGTGGCGCTTTCACGCGTAAGAATGTTTTCATCTCCTCGAAGTTCCGGAGATTGTTCCCCATACACATGCCACAAACAGGTAGGTCGTTGTAATTCATCCGAGACCTGTCAGTCCATGATATGACGGCGAGCGAAGGAAAGCGATATTCAACATAGAAGTGGCGGGGCGACATCGCCTTCCATGCGTCTAACTCGGGCATGTCACCTTTGACCACCACATAGCACATCCCGATCAACTGATCAATAGAGATAGTCATTTCATCATCTGTGTAAAATAGATGTCTCTGTATGGAGAGGTGTGAGCGAATGAGATCCCCATGTCAACATACCCACCTCATCCTTGAGTGTCGTGTCTGGTCGAGTTCCAACCTTGTCGATGCGCCCGAAGAGCCGAGCGACAACACCGACGTCGTTATGCCCACGACCGTGGATAAATCTGATGATGTGGCCAATATGGCACGGACCCTCGTCTGCCTTGATGAAGACACAATCATCCATGTGATAGTCCACTTTATGCCATCGAACACCGAGATGTATTCTCGTGGCCTGCGTATCTTCATCAAAATTTTCAGCTATATTGCATACGGGACAATTGTTGGGCGGTAATTCCCTCGCAAAAAACGCCAATGCATCCATGTCAATATTTTTGAACACGCCGTAATTGTCATCCCACAGGTACCTGGATCTTACCGTCAGAACCAACCAACCACACTTACATGGTGAGCACCTGTAAAAGAAGTCATGCGGTCGGACGGCTGCGAGGGATTGATCAGGCCTGACTTCATGTGCCTCGACTCTGCCAATGATCAGATTTAGCCGCAGCGTATCACATTGGTTGACCAGAAAGAGTTCCTGGGAGTTGCCTAACTCTTGAAGGAAGGTCTTGGAGCTGTGCTGGAACCACTGAACATGGACAGTCTCGTGTTCCTCGTTCATGTATATGATCCTAGCAAACCTGAGCGAATGGTAGTCGTGAAGTGTGAAGATATGCGGTAATGCCTTACCAGAAGTGATCGGCGAGAGTGTCCGAGGGTGTGACATCATCAGGATTTGGTGGAATAGCAGACCCGCCAGCAGCAAACACCACGGTGTCCCCGACCTGACCATTTCCCTCAGACGACAGAAAGGACGCTGACCCTGTCTTCCTACCTCATATTTCACGCCATCTATCATTGTGTGCTTCAGCCAGCGCGAACGCCCTATACGTTGATCGGGTCGAAAGTGGACAAGCCGACGCCTAGGAATTCGCATAAGGAATCCCTGAATCCTGAGGGTAAGTTCATCGGTCGGTATTTCAGGATCAGGTGGAGGGCGGGGTCCGACGACTCTAAGCCTTTCTCTGAACAATGGGATGGCCATTTTTGCGATGCGGGGTGTCACATGCGTCGGAATTTGGTTTTCGGCACGCAGTACCGCCAGGTCAAGATTCCCCTTGTATTCGATGTTGGGGATCGATGACGGTGTCTCTCTTGCCTTCATCCTGTCCGTAATTCTTGGTATGACAGGAGCCATGCGAGAGAGAAGGTGGCGGATGATGATAGACGCTCTGAGTTGATCTGCGTATGGAATATTCTCTAGCGTCTCGCGTAGCTTCGGAACCTGAGAGAATGGTTAACCGTAATTCTTCCGAAAGATATACACTCACAACATCCCAGAGGTTACGCTCGTTCAGATACTGGTCGAGAACCTTGACCGTTTTAAATTCTGTCACAAAGTCATGAAATTCTTGCTCTGGATCGTCAGCGGCGGAAGATATGACTAGTCGCAATATCGTGTGCAGTCTCCAGAAGGGACGGAAATGGCTTCGATATTTCTTGGAAGGAAAAGCGAGCTCATAATTTGCATGGTCCGTTTGGATGTAAAGCGGGCTTCTCATGTCAGTCTACTCCACATCGCATCTCTCTTGGCAGAAAGTCACGTACCAATTCGCGCCCTGGTAGTTTGTGAAGTATCCGAGGATTCTTGGGATGTAAATGTACTGGGGCTCATCATCATCATCATCAATACCATCCTCCTGACCTTCGTCCTCATCTGTATCATATCTAGCGACCACGAAACCAGCGCCTTGAAGGTGACGGTCACCATCCACACCCTCGTCGAGGACATCGAGTGAAATCATGTTGTTATCGTGATTCGCGTCGAAGAAGGTAAAGTGGGAAAGGACTCGTACGCGCTTCTTGCCATCATCTGGTGGATCTGGCTCCTCGCCGAAGACTAACAAATCACGGGTCTCTAAGATCTCGTACGGCCGTGGTTCGTACTTTCGTGCTGATGCGAAGAGCGTCAGAAGTAGGAGCGCTGGAGCGATTTTGTCGCCTCACTGGGCCCTGGATGCGCATCAATGTTGCGACGTTTCGGACCCTAGGAGACGCCTCCAGTCAGTGTGGCCGAGTGGAAGACTCCAGCCCGAACCAAAAGCGCACTCTAAGGTCTGCATCGCCAGCGTCGCGATCCCGCTTGCGACTGGCGTCAGATGTAACTACTGAGTCGTCGGCGCCTTCCCCGAAAGAAACCTCGTAGGCTGTCGGTCGTCTGCCGCGAGGGGGCATGCTACATAAGAGTTGCGCACACTCGGTCCTCTATCGCGTCGCGGGGTCCGCTTTTTCCTTTTTGGACAAGCGATTTTACTATGTAGCGACTGACACGTCTAGTCCTACATCACTGTCATTATCTCAATATATGCTCATCAGAGAGATTTGGCTGCAGCCAGAGTCCAAGGCTTCTGGAATGGAGACTCTATCCCACTTGAAATATACGGTGGTATACTTTGGCTCTACATCCCAAGTATAATCTCCACTATTTCATCCCTAGTTGTTGCACCGATGTTGGTGTTGACCATCGTTGGCTTGACGTGTATGAGAGACTGAGGGTGGCCAGTAGCAACAAAGTGCTCAGCACTCAGCCATTTTCTGGGTTCAGAGTACATGCTCATTATAATAAGAAACACCTCTCGTTGCTAGTGACGATGCAACTCTCCGAAAATAAGGAAAATTTATGTCATCGAGCGAGGCAGGAGGGCATGTAAATTGCAAAGTTCGTGCGACATGGTGTTGAGCGATCACGTGTACACGCCACTAGGTTTCTGATACAACGCGGGAAATCTGCATAGGACACTCGATCAGATACATCTAACAAGACGAGTCCATGAATTTACAAGTCTAGGGTAGCATACAACTTGAACGTAGATTTTGAATGCTACGTATGGAACGCAAGCGGTACAATGCAAGTGCTGGGGATTTATTTTCACGCGTGTATAGAAAGACGGAATGGAAATTACTGTTTCAAATAACGAGTGAAGGCTGGTATTACTGGCTGGAGACAAGGGAGGAGGAGAATGCAACGAAAACTGGAGATCGCGGGGATACTTGGCCAAGAACTGCGTTGCCAAATGAAAATTAGTGATAGTTCGCATCTAACCTGATCAGAGACCGACCGAGGTAATAATATGCCTCGAAAAGTCAAACCAAGCCGAGAATGAAGAGGGGGGCAATGTTCACTTGGCGGAGGCAGCGGCGGCATTCGGCGCTTCAGGTCCTGCCAGGGCGCCCTCTGGGACGCCGCCAGAAGAGGTTGCTGACTCGCCGACCTGGTGGAAATCTAGTAATAAGGGGGTCAGCTAAGGCAACTGTCCACGACAAAGAGGCAGACCTAAAATCTCGCTGTACATCATCACCTTCCATGTGTCTACCGGGAGGTCAGCGTCGTTGAAGCTCCAATCGAACTGTGCTGTAGCGACCGGCTCATCGGTTGGGTCATGGTATGCGGCGACATATTCATGTGTAAGAGAGGCAGCAGCATCTATGCGTTTCCGGGGGTCAAAGACCAACATCTGCTCCAAAAGATCCAAGGCTAGCGAGAGTGTGAGTATGGTCAGATTAGCACCAAAAGGAGGACGAGACGACCGACCATCCTTATCAGTGGTTCTTAACTTTTGGCTGAAAGGGACGCGCTCGCGTTTGGGCAAGCTCTGGACGAATCTTAGTGTCTGGATGGTGATAACCGTGAGAAGAAGAGACTAGCGAGACTGTAAAGACAACGTACATTTTCACTCGCGATGGTTTCAATGACATCATCCGGAGGTGTTCCTAACAGCTCTGTGATAATCGAGAATTGGTTAACATCTATACATCGGCCAGCCTCAGCGATGCACTGCAGGAGGAAAAAGAGACATACGTACGGTCTTTGCCAGGAAACAACGGTTTCCCCTCCAGCATCTCCGCAAATATGCATCCGGTACTCCAGATGTCAACGGCCACATCATACTTTTGCCATGTCAACATGATCTCTGGGGCACGATAGTATCTCGTCGAGACATATCCCGTCATTTGCGGATCTTGAATGCGCGCTAGACCGAAGTCACATATCTGCCCGTGACAGAGGTCGTCAGCTATACTTGAAATTACGACGATGTCGATAAGCCAACCTTGAGGTCGCAATTTTCGTTGACGAGAATATTGCTGGGTTTCTGATGGGATTGAATTGAGATTTGTCCGCAAAGCTAATCAATTGCAGTGAGCCCACCAAATCGCGATGGACAACTCCGGCAGAGTGGACGTATTTTAGCCCACGCTGTTGGTTGTGAGTGAGGGTGACAACGTCTGAATCAAACCTACGCACGAGAATCTGGTATAAGAAATATTGGATAAATTGTTTCTCCAACGGACGCGAGGTGAGGAGACGATGCAAGTCGGTGCCAAGAAGCTCTGTGACAAAATATCTGTATAGCGAGATTACAAGTTGCCTATTGTAGGGGCGAGAGGCGGAGCTCACAGATCTTCCAGAGGTGATATGAAAACATCACTCAGGCTGATGATCTACAAAGCCAAGTATGCGATCCATCAGATACGAGGACAGGGGTCTGGAGGGAGCTTACGTTTTCGTGTTGTATGTGTTTCAACAGTTTCAGTTCGCGATACGTTCGTTTGCTAAGGACGGATGTACTGAAGGGTTTCATGATCTTCTTGATCGCGACGGACGAGCTTGTTAGTTGGTCCTTTGCAGAACTAGACATGCATGAGAAGTAGGCGAGGAGCATGAGTAGAGAAGGTGCGCACCAGACGAGACCGAAAGCCCCTGGCAGGAGGCTGGTTAGCGGCAAACGTAAGGGACGAGCAGTATTGGAGGCGCACCCATTCCAACTGGTTGTAGGTCGACATAACGCGTAGTGACCTTTATGACTTGAGGGCATGAAGGGATCGGGACTGGCAGGACGCACCTCGAAGGATGTGCCGAATAGATTGAGCTTGACAAAAGACATGGCGTGCTTGGTTCAACAAGGAGCTGCCCCCAGGTCTCGTGATCCTCCTCGCCGCCTCGACAACTCGCCAACAATTTCTCAGGCTGTGTTTCCTGCAATGTCGTTCCTCCGCGCTGCGACGCTGGCCCGCTCGGCGGTAGGTTTCCCGTGCGCCTCGCTTTGCTGGCATTCATCCGAGTCTCCAGGCGAGGCTCTATTCCACCGACGCGCCCGCTTCCAAAAGCTCACTGCGCCTCGGGTCCAGATACTTGTGGGTCGGCGGTGCTCTGGCTGGTTTCCTTGTATACGAGAGGTATTTCAACAGAGGCGAGGCAGAAGAACGTGGGCCAAAGAAGGTCTTCACCAGTCCTCTGGACCCTCAGAACTTCGTCGATATCACGCTCAAGAGCGTCGAGCCATATAACCACAATACCTCCAAGTCAGTGCTGCCTTGCATACTACCATCCAGGGTCTCACACGTCGGAACGACAGGTTTGTCTTTGATCTGGGAGAGGGAAAGGCTTCTCTCCTCCCGATCGCCTCATGCGTGCTCCTCAAAGCAGCGGATCTCAAGGATGCCAAAGGACAGCCCATGTACCGGCCCTATACCCCCATCTCTCCATCAAATCTAGAGGGAGAGCTGACCTTCATCGTCAAAAAGTATGAGACTGGAAACGTCTCAAAGTATATCCACTCTTTGAAACCTGGAGACAAGCTTGGCGTGAAAGGACCTCTGCCAAAATGGTCGTGGAAGAGTAATTCCCCGTGTTTGCATCAGATGAGCGTCAGTTAAACTCTATGTAGACAACGAGTTCGACGAGGTTGGCCTCATCGGTGGAGGTAGCGGGATGTGAGTCCCCATAGACAAAATATCGCATATGCACCATCTAACTGTAACCTTCAGCGCACCTCTGTACCAGGTCTTGCAACATGCGCTAGCAGACAAAACTAACAAGACCAAGTTCAAATTAATATTTGCAAACGTGACCGAGGCAGATATTATTCTTCGCGAAGAGTTTGACGCCATGAAGAAGAAACACCCGAACAATTTCGATGTTGTCTATGTGCTCGACACACCTTCTGCGAACTGGAACGGTAATCGGTCATCCTTCAAGCCTTTGGGATGACATTCACAATGTTTTCGAATCAGGACCTCGGGGGTATGTCACCTCAGACCTCATAAAGCAACACATTCCTCCTCCGTCTCTCGGCGAGAAAGTGAAGGTCTTCGTCTGCGGTGAGGGACCTTGCTACAGGGTGGCTAGACTGGAGCTGATGATATCATAGGCCCGCCTCCCCAGGTGGCTTCCCTTGCTGGCAAGAAGGATGGCCCTTCCAAACAAGGAGCACTAACTGGTATCCTGAAGGAGCTTGGGTACACCGCGGACCAGGTGGGCTGTATGCACCAGTACCGCGATGATGCCTTGCTCATTTTATGACTGTTCCAGGTCTACAAGTTCTGAGCAGGCCGCACAAACCATGGCTTATATAATCTACCCTACCGTAGAGTGTAACTGACTGTGCTTTGATCAAGTTGCAATCTACGAGTTGCTCCTCGAACTATCTTGCTTTCGAGTCTCGTCTTTGCTTTCGAATCTCATCTGCTCGCTGGCACCGGCATCGCACCAGCCAAAGAGCTTGCTTGGATGATCCAGACATCCAGATCGTCCGAGACCCCTCTCACGTCTCACTGCGATCGATTGCTGTGCCCCATCCTAGACGCTGATACCACCCAGCTGCAGTTCGCGACATCTCTCCTGCTACACCATGGACAAGAGCGATACCAAGCAACCTGCTCGTCGTTTACCATCACCATCCCAGCCCACGCCATCCGCAAGCTCTTCTCAGACACCAGGCACCGTGCCCACCA
This sequence comes from Phylloboletellus chloephorus, assembly GCA_038091355.1. Taxonomy (NCBI): domain Eukaryota; kingdom Fungi; phylum Basidiomycota; class Agaricomycetes; order Boletales; family Boletaceae; genus Phylloboletellus; species Phylloboletellus chloephorus. The sequence goes on along the minus strand of JBBPOI010000105.1, from coordinate 10,194 downwards.
CCGCCTTCTACGCATCTAAACCACCACCGCTCCCTTCTCGAAAAAACGTTGGCTCATCTCACACCAACGTCATCCACCCAACTACACCACCTCCAGTGTATGATTCCCTGGAAGAGAGTCCCTTCCGCGAGCCGCAGCTTGTTGAGGACGCCCCCATCATCACCGATCCCATGCCAGCCCTCTTGCCGGCCGATGATGTGCCAAATAATTCATGGAGTAAAGTTGACAGTACTTGGGCGGGGACTCAAGCCTCCTGGGGGACGTCTGCGGACACGTGGAATACAGACCCTACGCCTTGGGATGGTACTGGCACTTGGGCCGAACCATATGGCGGGTCCTCGTTACAAGGTCCCAGCATCGATGGTCGGGATAAGTTAGAAGAAGAACACTGGTGGGACGCCTCCATCCGTGAACTCCACAAACGCCCTGGCCCAGGAGTTCTACCACCATACCTAGCCGATCTCTTACACAATTCTGATCACTCCTTGTTCACAGTGAGCGTTGATCCACCAGATTTCAAGCCTTTGTCATCTTCCTCCCAAGAGCACAGCGATGCTGGGTCACCATTCCAGCCTCCTTCTGTGGACGACCTCACATACTCCATACCGCATCCCCACGCCTACTATTGCAGGAAGCATAATGGTTGGGTTCTTCTTCAATGGAAGTCTTCATCGATGCTACCTCCTTTGGCAAAGTCATTCGTTCCCGATCCAGAAACTCCGTTCCCAGACCTTGGGCGTCGCAAACGTACAACCTCGTGCTTTGGGGAGGGAGACCAACCTTTTGGGCAAGCAAACTTGACCCACCACTTCCATCGCTATGAGAAGGCCGTAGATGCACTAAAACTCGATCCTGCTTTCCGCCGCTCAGAATGGGAAATATCTGTCCAGAAGAAACAAAAGCGGCGGAAAGTTACGTCCCTAAGCCTGGACGCCATTTCACTCGATAAAATGTCGGATGATGTCATGGAAGACCCAGCTCCCGAGGAGGAAGGTGACTTGTTAGACCTCTATCTTTGCTGCCAATGCTCGCTATATTGCATTGTCTCCGAAATCATTCCTGGCGTTATACCCGTCAAGTACATCGACGAATTCGCGAGAGAGAGAAGGGATAACCCGGCTCCCGATCGCAGCCGAGAAGAATCGGTTGTCTCGGGCCTGGAGACGTTCCTCGTGTACGTTCAATCTTTCATGCACTGGAAGATACTCATAGGATATAGTATCGCTGAGAACAAACTGTGGAGGGGGGAAAATCGAGGTATAACGATTTCTCGACCAGTATTCCAACGAAAGATCGGGTGGACACCTATAGTGTGAGGACGAATTTGGATGTTTTCGAAATTGCTCATGCGATCCGATGATTTAGTCGCTGTATTTTTGAACAGTTGGGCTTCGTCATTGCTGAAACGGTCACATCAACTGGTGTTCGAGATACTTCCATCACGCCACCTAACACAGATCCCGGCACTCCAGAAGGCCGGCAACATGGCAGGAGACTCCTCCGTTTCTGGGTAGAGACGAGCGCTTGGTTGCTCGAATACCAGCGCAGATACAGTATGCGTTCTCCAGATTTCGTGACCATTCGCTGAGCTTTTGGATAGGCAGTGAGCTGAAGCAGTACACCTGTGCAAGGGTCTGGGTGAAATTAGATTCTGTCCGCGAAATGTATCAAAGGGGTGTAGGAGCGCATCCTGATCAGAGTATGTCCCATCTCGTCCGTTTTAATCATTAGGTTGTTCACTGGGATACTCAGTGCCAAGATTGTCAAAGTTACCTACGTTCATAGAATATCAACCTGTTCAGCATGCTATACGGGCGCTAGGTCTGACTCCCATGACATATTCTCCCGGTGAGTCTGTCCCTCCAGGTCTGTTCCATGCTGAACCACAGAAATTCAGAGCTCTTGGCATTTGCGTATCTCGCACAGTGTAGATGCGATCCTGGGCAGACATCGCATTATTTCGATGAATTTTACGCTATTATTCAAGCTATCCAAGAATTCGGCGATGTTCCCTCCCAGGACCTGCAAAATCTTGTGTTCGAGGAGCGCACCAGGAACCGGTACACTGAAGAGGATCGTCAACGTGCAATCGTAGTCCTAGGTTTCGGCAAAGACAACTTGCTGCGCGTAGACTACGAGGACGATATCGACGAGGACTTTCTGATCAACGCTTGGAGAGATTGCTTGAAGAGGGCATGGAGGGATTCGAAGGATGGCACGCAGCGACTGAGGGATGCTAACGACGCGTTCAGGATTGTGGCAGAATCACGAGGTAGTGTGAACCTACGGAAATTGTGGGAGGAATCATCAAGGGATAGTATGGACCCAAGACGGGCGTACACCATCCTAGAAGTTCCTCCGGAGACTGATGATGGGCTGCTAATGACCGTGTTCATGATGCGGGTATGTGCTCTGATAGCTCATCAGTATATCATGCCCTCACGCAGACCTTGTCAGCTTGATGAACAACCTCACCAAGCTGAACGTATGAGGGAAGCCTTACTTACGCTCGCAGAGGCCAGAGACAGCTCTCGATTACGGACGTTCATAGAGACTGGGCAAGACCGTGAGTGTTGGCCTAACTGAGTACAGGAACGACATCTCACGTCACGATTAGCGGGTGAGGTAGTACCAACAACACGACACGACCTTCCAAGAGGCCTCAACCAGCTGGGCAACACGTGTTACTTGAACTCCCTCTTGCAGTACTTCTACACCATCAAAGAGCTTCGAGATGCTGTTGCACCATTGGCAAAGACTAGCATCAAGATGCTAGAAGACGAGAAATACACGGATGATGATCTCAAGAGACATCGTGTTGGAGGACGGTTGGTTACAAGACGGGAAATTTTGCGGTCAAAGAAATGTAGGTTTCTTCGAGGCTTGAGAGACAGCGGGGCCATCTTGACAAATAATTAGTTGTCAGTCAGCTGGCCAACTTGTTCTGGAAGCTCGAGCATTGCGAAGAAACTTCTGTCACGCCAACTATGGATCTCGCTAAGCTTGCTCTAGTAACCTCGCGAGATGAAGATGATGATGAAGCGGAAAGCAGAGGAACTGACTCTTCCAATGATACTGATGCTACGCTTGTGGATGATTCTCAATCTCTTGGTCGCCTTGCCAATGCCGACTCGGCTGACACCGTACTCGGAAAACGCGCACGGGATGACAACGCAATGGATGTCGATGAGGCCTCGTCACCCAAGTCACCTGTGTCTGACTCGGAAAAGAACGGGTACGTGATGGTCTCATATCCACCTTCACCTCGGAGATCCAAGTCTCCTCGTCTTGATCCGGCGAGTAGCTCGAGCTCGTCTCCCAAGTCCACCTCCTCAAAAGATACAGCTGCAAAGAGTCCTGAGCAGCAAGGTGACGAAGAAGTTCCCAACAAGTCGTCTTTGCCTGAGAGGAAGATACAAACTACGTCTGACTCGCAGATGCTCTTCGGTAAGTCCTCATCGGAATTTCTAGGCAACGCAGCCTTATCTTTCCCAGGCAAACAGCACGATGTATCTGAGTGCATGGATAACTGCATGTTCCAGATTGAGATCGCTTTACTCAATTTCAGCTTGAGCGACTCACAAGAAAAGGGTAGCCTTGTGAAAAGGTCTTGTCTAATCGTTGCGTTTAGATATCATTTGACGATACTCGCCAGGCTTTTCTACGGCAAGCTGAGGCAACGCCTCACTCCAGATCAGCGAAAGTCACGGGCATCGATCGCGGAGAAACAAGATCTCTTCTCTCATTTGCCTGTGAATGTTGCTGATAGCGGAATCGACATCTACGACGGTCTAAGCAGATACTTTGACGATTTGGTCGATTACGAGGGCGGGAAGGCAAGAATGGAGGTTTCACTGGTCGAGCTTCCTCCGTTACTGCAGATTCAGCTGCAGGTGCGCATGACTTTCTGGCTATACGATGTGCGGACTTTGACTCGCTGTAGCGAGTGCAATTCAACCGAGAAACTTTGCAACCCTTCAAGTCTCAAGCATACGTGAGGTTTAGTGAAACGATTTACATGGACCGTTTCCTCGACTCGGCAGATCCGCAGAAGAAAGCAAAGTCCAAACGCATGCAGACCGCGCTTAATTCTCGCAGGGAACGTCTGCGCTTGCTCACCGAACACAAGGTATATGGATTCTTTACAAGCATCCCTGCAAAAGGCTCATGGGCCCTGTGTAGCATGCTCCGTTCGACCTTTCTCTTGACAACACGCTCAACCTTCTCAGTGGGCAAGAAAGTGTCGAACTACCCCAAGTAGACGACGAGCTTGTGGCCCAGTTGAATGATGAGCAGGAAATCATCAAGACGGAAGTTGAAGAGCTTCTCAATGAGATCGTAAGGCTCAAGGAAGAGCTGGAGGACCTGTGGAAGGACGACACCGCAATCGCTTATGAGCTCACATCGGTCTTCATTCACCGAGGCTCGTCGCCGTCGTTCGGGCACTACTTTTTCTACTCTCGGAACCTGCCGGACAAGCCAGATGACTGGTTCAAGTATAATGATTCGAGTGTCTCCGAAGTGCCGAAAGACGAAGTACTTGGGGACACCACTGGATCGAATGCGAATCCATATCTAGTGCGTTGCATTCATTCTGCTCGCAACGGAAAGTTCAACTGACCGTGACGACAGCTCGTGTTCGCTCGCAAGGGCTCAAATGTTGTGCACACAGTGAAGCGAATTGCTACTCTCGCGGAGGACTCGAAGGCATGATTTACATTTGATATCCCCCTGCATACACATACGTACTAGTCGTGTTGGACTTTAGTTTCCGGGTCACGCTCTATGATCTTGACTGCGTCTAAGGTGTAAGCACGATAGCACAAGCTGAATGGCTAACCTCTCGGATTGCGACTCGGAGGGTGGTGTCTCACCACAACTTGGCTCGAGACTACTCAGCAGAGTGTTCAGTGTGCCCAGAACCTCATCCAGCTTGGCCTCTACCGCGCTTGCCACGGTGTCGGCACTATCCAGGCGAGCAACCAGCTCTGAATCATCTGCGGGGGTTTCCTCGCTTTCTTCGATCAGCGAACCCAACAATCTGACGTCGACGGCCTCCGCTGCAGGTCGACCATTTGATGCGAGGCCGCTGTTGAGGTCGATGGACATGGCCAAGGACGATAGCGCGCGGAGTATGAATCTGGCAGGCTGAGCGGCATCTCGGCAACAGTTCTCCTGCCCAACGTCGATGAACTCACAAGCGGCATCCATCCAGCTCCTCCTCAAGTCCATTCCTGCGCGTCCGTTTGACCAGAAAATATTCCACGAGAAAGTCGCACAGGAGGCTCGCAAGTTCCAGGACGAGTCCTCGCAAGAGAACGTACGGAGTCGGTGGGAACTCGTACTCAGAAAAGAGGTCTTCGCGTTAGCAGTGCGTCCACTCTCACATTGACGTGGTGGGTGGCATCAACCGGGCATTTATCTGTAGGCAACGGAGGGAATTGCTCTGAAGGAGAACAGCGCAGACTACTACAATGGCTTACAAGACCGACTAGATCTCGTCCTCGCATTTACCGAGCAAGGTTCGCGAACTTGGCACGACGGGACCCCGAGTCTAACACGAAACTCGCAGATGCTTGTGAGCCCGCGTTCCCGTTTACAGTGCTTCAAGACCTGTTGGAGACCCAGACAATTGTTTCGTGCTCTCACATATTCTCTTGGATAGAGATGCAAGCTTCGCGTCTCACCAAAAGCATGGTCCCGCAAAAAGGCAAGGCGCTCGTGCTCCTTCGAACGCTGAACGACCTACTTCGACGTCTGTCCAAAACCGGCTCAACGACGATGTTTTGCGGGCGAATATTGACCTTCCTTAGTGGCGTCTTCCCTTTGGGCGAGAGAAGTGGTGTCAACCTACGAGGAGAATATGGCCCGGTATGGGAGGGAACTGTGGAAGTCGATCGCACCAATGCCGAGATGAAAGATGATTCGTCGAAGCCGTCAGTCCGGGTCGACAAAATGGACGTCGATGCAGAATCGGGGGACGATGAATCGAGGGAATTGTCCAAGGTCGAAAAAGATGGTACGGCCTGCTTTGCATTTGGTGACCTTCCAGGGCCTCATGCCCATCTTGGACAAGATTTCTACAAAACATTCTGGTCCCTTCAGCTCCCATTCTCGCGGCCGCCTATCTTTGCTACCCCGGGTACCCTCGACGATTTCAAGCAGGCCGTCGAGAAAGTCCTGCCTGTCATCAAAGAAGCTACTACGAAAGAACGCGCGATGATGGGAAATAGGTCGTCTGCTGGTCAATCTGGACCCCTGAAACGCAAACGTGAGGTCGAACCCGGGGAAGAGACCAACAGCAGCGAATATTTCTTTGCAAAATTCCTCACGAGCCCGGACCTCCTGAGCCTCGAAGTCTGTTGATTATCTCTGTTGAAATCTTCGACACTCAATTCACACTTTGGTGTGGCTAGATCGCGGATACGCATTTTCGACGGCAATTTTTGTTCCAGCTTTTCATACTCTTGAACCACCTGTTATCGTTCACGAAGTCGGCAAAAGCAACATGGGCCACCCCACGTAACCGGTCTCTCCAGATGGACTTTACCCTCGAGCCCGCGGATGCCCAGTGGGTTCAAGATACCATTGCCAAGGCCACTGTGGAATTGCGTTCCACCGCTCCAAATGGCCCGGCCTTTGCGGACACAGTCAGCGTCATCCTTGATCGAGATAAAAACTGGGTGAAGTGGAAGAATGACTTGTGTGCACCGTTTGATCGCGAGTCATGGAGTGCAGAGGTGGACGGGAAGAAAGTTGGGCTCGAGGAAGCGACGAAGAAGTTGCGTGCGCGGAAAAGAGAGGAACCGGAAGAGTGGCAGTGGAGTCTTGGTTCTCATTCATTGACCGAGATTTGGGAAATGGGATACAGAGACCTTACAGACCTCCAAAATCCCTTCCAGTTGAGCTGTTTGGCAATTTCCATTCAAAGGGCACATTACTGACTGTGAAGTGCTAGGGCTGGTGATGTTAAAGATTTCGTGAAGAAGATCAAACAGGAAGATGCCCGAATCGAGTTGCGGAAGAAAGGACTGGCAAAGAATGCAGAGCGGATAGCTCAAGCTCGGGCCAAAGCTTCCGCGGCCCAAGCACCACCAGGAGCGGAAACTGCTACGGAGTCTGGCAAAGGAGAACATCCTCCCCAGTCTGTTCAGCCTGTTGTTGGATCCCCAGTACATTCGTCACTTCCTTCTAAACCTGGGACAACTATGCCAGCAAAGGCGACTGGTGCGGAAGGCCCTTCAAATGCCCCAGCTGTCGCAGCTCCAGCTCCAGTGCCACCAGTGCCTGCCACAACGGGGTCAATACCATCGTCGACTCCTGCACCAGTACCCGCACCTACTCTGCCCACTGACGAACAAATACTGAAACTTGAGGAGGTAAGAGTCATCTATCCTCGTTCCCTTTGCCTAGCTGACACTTTTTCCGTAGAACAAACAACGGTGGTCGTGGCTGGCTTTGCGGACCGCACGAGATCAGCACCTGCAGCATTTCGGTAAGATCGGCACAGGTGACGTTCTTCTGCTCGCACAGGAGCTGGAGGCAGAGAAGGAGCGGGAACGTGAGAGGGAGAGGGAGAGGGAGAAGGCGCAGAAGGCTGAGGAGGGTGGGACGAATGCCGAGCTAACGTCGATGGGAGCTGACATGACCGAGGACAAAAAAGAGGAACGAAAGGCTGGTGCTCGGCAGGAAGGAGAGGGGGATGTAAAGATGGAGGAGCGGTGATCAGGGCCTCATTGAGTACAACCAAGTCGAGTACTGATCGGGAGTCGGACCGCACTCAAGTACTCATCCACCATGGTCGTGTGTTTTTTCGATAGCGACGACTCGGATTGGGCAAACACAGTCTGATTATCACTTTTTCCTCCGACCCTGCCTGACAGCGACTCTGCCTTTCTCCAGCTTCGAGTCTGAGCAATCATGTCCACCGACAACGGCCTACGAGTGCGTCAGCCTCTGCAACGAGGCCCACACACTCACGGCCTCTCCTGTAGCGTGTCTTGGTCACTGGCGGAGCTGGTTATATCGGTGAGCACTTTTGTTTTTCGAGAAACAGGCTGTATCTGCACTCACCCAATCTTAGGCTCTCATGTCGTCTTCGCCTTGCAGCAGACGAGACGATACAAGGTGATCTCGATCGATAATCACCACAATTCCTTCCCTGCTGCGCTGACCCGCGTTGCGCAAATTGCACGCGTTGCGCTGCCCGAGAACGCGACGGACGCAGACAAGGAGAGCGCAGAGATCGACGCCGTCCAGTGCGATTTGACGAGTCCCGAGCAAGTCAGGGCTGTGTTCGAGAAATATGGCAAGGGCGGGATCTGGGGCGTCGTGCACATCGCGGTGAGTTGCTCGGGATGCTGGCGTGAGATGAGCAGCAGACCGAGTCTTTTTACAGGCTTACAAGGCGGTCGGCGAATCGGTCGAGATCCCGTTGACCTACTACGCCAACAACGTGTCCGCAACCATCTCACTCCTGCAGACGATGTCAGACTATGAGTGCACTCGTATCGTGTATTCGTCATCTGCGACTGTGTACGGGACGCCGCCGACCATCCCGATCCCCGAGACAACACGTCTGAAGGCGGACAGTCCTTACGGAAAGACCAAGGTGATGTCAGAGACGATCATCGATGATCTATGTCATGGTAAGTTATCGCATATTCTGACGCAGTGTCATGCTGAGCCATCGGCGCAGCTGAACCCCAACGCTGGCGTGCAATCTCCCTTCGCTACTTCAAGTAAGTACATAACTCCACCGCAAGAGACAAACTGAGTTTGGTGTAGCCCTGCGGGCGCTCACCCTTCTGGATTGATCGGAGAAGATCCTCGTGGTCGTCCCGGAAATCTTCTGCCTCTCTTGGCGCATATGGCCGTCGGGCGAGTGAAAGACTCGACACTCAAGGTGTTCGGAAACGACTATCCTACTCCGTACGTTGAACGCGAGCACGCTGCAACCATCACTGACCGATCCAGGGACGGGACGTGTGTCCGTGACTATCTTCATGTGCTCGACCTGGCGTCCGGGCACTTGCTTGCCCTGGATGCTCTCGCGCCCGACTCCAAGATCTTCGACAACTGCCCCGATGAAGCACGCTACAAGGCTTACAACCTTGGCAAGGGTCGGGGGATGAGTGTTCTCCAGATCGTTGACGCTATGAGGAAGGCTACCGGATTCGACTACAAGTATGAGATCATTGGAAGACGGTGCGTAGGGACATCCGTGACTGCTGTTTGCTCCCGCGGCTGAGGATGATGTTTGCAGACGCGGAGATGTGCCGGATCTGACTGCGGACCCGACGCTTGCTGAGAAAGAACTAGGATTCAAGGCCCCTCAGACGCTGGACGTGATGTGCAGGGACCTGTGGAACTGGCAGACTGCAAACCCGCAGGGGTATGCGACGTGAAACAAGGAGGATGAGATGGATACCTAGGCATACCTAATGTGTGTTTTTATGACTAGAAGGAATTACATAAGCATTGCAACGTCTCGATCCTGTCCACGACACGATGGTGTGTGGACTTGGATTGTCAGAGACGGCCAACACTGAACGTGTCGCTGGACAGACTTCCTCCGACTGGGAGATTCGCATGTCCAGCACCCATAAGGTCCCCTACTTTTTCAACGTGAATACCAACTCGTCCAGCTGGGAGCCCCCGTCGACACTGACCAAAGACGATCTCCGCAAGCTTCCCGGCGCGCATCATCTCGAGCAACCGGGGCAGATCAGGGCGAGCCATCTGCTGATCAAACACAAGGACAGCCGACGTCCGTCGAGCTGGAAAGAAGTGCGTGACGAGTCCGCGAGACGCGTGTCGTGCGATGTTGACGACGTGTTGGGCAGCCAACGATCACTCGATCCAAGGACGAAGCGACCGCGATCCTGCGCAAGCATCAAGCAGAGATCAACGGCGCGGCGAACAAGCAGGACAAGCTCGGCGAGCTGGCGAAGATGCACTCGGACTGTTCGTCGTACGACAAGGGGGGCGACCTCGGGATGTTCGCGCGGGGACAGATGCAAAAGCCGTTCGAGGAGGCGGCGTTTGGACTGCAGGTGGGAGAGCTGAGCGAGGTTGTGAGCACGGACAGCGGGGTGCACATCATCATGAGGACGGCGTAGTATTGTAACACGAAATGGAGGGCTGGCACGGTCGTCAAGGACCCATCGGTATCGGTATCGGTCTGATGGAGCT
>JBBPOI010000104.1:0-29176 GCA_038091355.1 Phylloboletellus chloephorus | reverse complement strand
GTTGCTGTTCCCACATAGTGCACTAGTGGGGGTTCCCTGTCACCTTGACATGGGCGTCTCCGATTATAGACGTTAAAGCGAGTCTGGCACCGTCCATTTCCGGTCTTCTGCTCTTCGATGACGCCCGATGCTTTTAGGGCTGTGGGGACTTTGTCCCTAGTTTGGTTATCCATTTGTACGGACATATAGTAGTATTTAGCACAAGAACGTCTAGGTCATGGCATCATATGGGATTAGGTTTGGCACATGACGCCATTCCTTACAGTGCCAATCATCTCCTTTCTTAATAGAGAGCACAGCTTCCATAGTATAATTAGAGGCATCGCACTCTAAACGATATTCCTCCTCATGATCAGGAAACACCAAAATTGGTGCAGTGGTAAAAGCTTTTTTCAACACGTCAAATGCTGATTGTTGCTCTTCCAACCATTCCAATAATTTATCTTTCTCAGTAAGGTCGTTCAATGGCCTTGTTATTAAGGAGAAGTCTTTAATAAACCGCCGATAAAAATTTGCCAAACCGAGGAAGCTCCTCACTCCTCGAACGTTGGTAGGGCGGGGCCATTCCAGAACAGCCTTTACTTTAGACTCCTCCATAGCAATACCAGTTTCAGACACGATCATGCCAAGAAATTCTACTGACTTGACACGAAAAGAATATTTTTCCGGTTTAACGAACAGATCGTTTTCCTGTAGTCTCCTCAAAACTTCCAGGACAATCTTATCATGTTCCTTAACGTCATCCGTCTTGGTAAATACCATGAGGTCATCAATATAAATAATGACAACAGCGTTCATATCGGCAAAGATCTCATTCATCATTGCCTGGAAGGTGGATGGGGAATTACATTGGCCAAAGTACATGACCAACGGCTCAAAGCTTCCTCTATGATGGACGAAAGCCCCTTTCCACTCATCTTCTTGCTTAATATGGACGTTATTGTAACCCCAGCGAAGATCCATCTTCATAAATAACTTAGCGCCTTTCAGCTTATCAACAAGCTGAGATATCAATGGGAGCGGGTAGTTGTTTTTAACTGTCCACTCATTCAGATACCTGTAGTCCTGAACCATGCACTTCTTTCCATCCTTTTTAGGGATGAAAAAGATGGGTGACGTCTGGGGTGACTTAGAAGGATGAATATATCCCTTCCTGAGTTGGTCGTTGATGAACTCATCGACCTCCTTAATCTCCTCAGGAGACATAGGATAGACTTTAGCCTTTTTAGGCTTAAATCCTTCCTTTAGCTCAATCACATGGTCTCATGGCTTTCGCACAGGAAGACACTCAGAGCTTTTCTTTTCAAATACAGACAAGTATTGGTGGAATTCCTTAGGAACCAATTCTTGTACCGTTCTCTCTGTGGATACTTTCGCATCCATAGCTTTAAGATGCTGATGAACATGCAGCATGTCTTGAAGCTCGTTCTCTTCACAGACCCTTAGTGACGTAGGTCCATCTGAGAGTAAATAACAGGTTCTGGGACACCTGTTCAGCTGAACCTCGCCTGTAACCCAGTTGATCTGAGGGTTGTGTTTGGCAAGCCATGTGTATCCCAATATGACATGGTTTCGTCCAAGGTCAGTTATTTCTGCAACGACCTTCTCCCTATGTCCTTTGTACGAAATAATTAATTCGGCAGAATGCGTAATATTTCCTGCCGAGTTCTTTGTTCCATCAACATCAAAAACCGGAATGGGACGTTCCAGTTCCTGGACATGAATCTTTCTTTCGCTGATCCATTGCTTATCAACGAAGATTCCATTTGCGCCGCTATCTAGCAACGCCTCACACCTGTGGCAATCCTAAAGCCTAAGAAAGGCCCTGGACGCTCACACTAAACCTCAACGGAGTAAAACGATAAATCGAACCAAGCTGTAGGCGTTAACCCACAAGAACTTGACTAAAGTTCTTGGGGCGCTTTTATTCAGTCTTATATACTTTAGCTACATGGTCCGTGCGCACTGCGCAGCGTATTACTAATACTACCTATGATAAGAGCGAATATTGCTATTCGCTTGCTATACTTGTTTATCTATGCTACAAGGTTTGATGTGATTATGTGGAATGGTGAAGTATGTGATAACGTGAAGATGTGAAGAGGTGAAAGGGTAAGAGGATAGATAATTCCCACGGTCACGTGCATATTCTCACGGTCACGTGACTGGAAAACGAATATTTTACTGAAGGAGCGCTCAGCAGCTCAACTTCATAAATATAATAAATATTGACCACCAAGACAGGGGCTAAAAGCGAGCGCACAGCAGCTCAAGCTTTGTGTTTCTAACACCAAGTACAAGGGGTTTAGTGTACCCTTTGTACTTAACTAGTGGAGTCCCTGTGGTCAGGTCCTTGGACTTGTAACACCTCCCCTCACCTTATCCAAGCCATCGGTCAGTGGCAATCTACCACTTGGGAGTGTTATATATGCACACACCCCACATTATTACGGGCTCTTCTTTTTCACGACCTCTAGTCCTGCTTCTTTCTTCACCCACAAAAAAAACAAAAACAAAGACAAAAACAAACCCTCCCTCAGCCCCCCTTTGCAACAGCGCGATACAGGGCATCTTGTGCATTTTTTTCCTTTTCTATATCTGTTATAAATGCGTTGCCTCTCCTATACGAACAAAATGCCCCTATAGTAAAAGAATCGGACTTGGCTAGGATCGAACACTCGACCTGGCATAATACTTAGCTATTACATAAGCATGTCACGTGACCTAACACGTGTTTTTAATCTCCGCTTTATTAAATACATGAGGCGTACACGCCTTCTTAATTACCACTTCTATTACGCTTCTTATTCACACACGTTTGACATGTACCCTAATTCTTAACTTCTATTTCCCACGCACAGCTTGGTCCGTGCGCAGTAGTCTGGACCATGTATCATAGATAACTCCCCAGCTTAATCCACTTGTTTGCTTCGGCAGCAAGTCCATTGAGTAGTAGCTAGGGCGTGAGCGTGATCTTAGTAGTAGTAGTAGTGGATAGCCTTCAGAGTCCCTTGCTGGTACTTCGGTATCAGTGACTGGCTCTTTCCTCTTAAAGTTTTCTCATTACCAGTCTGCGTCGTACTGTGAACGACTGCACTTTGTAAACAAGTCCTAGGGGTTTAGTGTGTCCCCTTAGACTTAGATAGTGGAGTCCCTGTGGAGCTTGTCTTAGGACTTGTAACAATATCTAGTTCAGATTGCGACTTTATTTGCTTGCAAGTCCCACATATTCACTACGAAATTATCAATTGGCTGTGACTGTCAAGCAGCCATATTTGGCTGGCTCCCTGAGTGTAGCAACCAACACTGTGCAAGGTTGATTAGTCTAATGATTTGTAACACATGGTGTGCATCTTCATGGGATAAGCCACACAGGCCAATGTGCCATTGATTTGCTGTACTGCTGTGTCAGATCAAATAAATAAATATGTAGTCACATGGGCTAGGTAGCTACTGGTCACATGTTGGCTACTTTTTGAGCCAACTACAATAATGTCGAGCAGTCATTTCAGTCATTCTGCAGATGCACAATTCATCTCCTGGGGAGTTGGGTTTTTGGCATGCTTGGCTGCTCGCTTTTCTTCGCTTCGACGCTGTCTCTCTGCAGCTGCCTGTCACAGGACTAGGCGTTTAAGATGACCGATGGAGGAAGGGATTGCACGTACTTGACGTCGCTGTTCCGCAACCTCTGCGAGGATCTGGTCTTTGTACGGAAAGTTGTTTGGGATACCAGGATCCTTTTTCGATTTCTTCTGCACGCCTGCGGACGCATGTTAGCTGGGACTCCGCACGCAAACGCAACGAACTTTTTGCGGCGGTCTTGTCCTTGTGAATCTGCCTTCTCGCTTTCTTGCGGTGCTGAGAGATCTTGTGTTTTACCTTCTCCCGTTGGCGGGTGGTACCGCGCTTGGATGTCTCTGGGGGAGGTTAGTTGACGGGCTTGGAGGGACCGCCTGGACGCACTTTTGCGAGGCATGGGGACAAGAGGGTCGCTTACATAACACGACCATGTCCGGCTTCGACGCACGCCGCCATGTCGGCGTCCACCCCGAACGAGTCTCGCACGTATCCACGACAGACTTCCCCGGTCATTCCCCCGCTGAACACAACTCCTGGAGTCTCGCCGAGTTTCGCCAGGTCCGTCCCCGTCCCGCCCTCCTCCCCTTCGGGGCTCACGAGGACAGAGTCTCTCCGTCAGCGTCGAGCGTCTCTCGAATCGCTCCATAGACTTCGATCTCGTCGGTGTCGATGCCTCCATCGCGAACGCCTTTCGACGCATCCTCATCGCCGAGGTTTGTCTGCTGCCCTCGCTTGCAGACGCGCGCTTACCGCTGCAGGTGCCTACCGTTTGCATAGAGCGTGTGTACGTGTGGTGCAACACCTCCGTCATCGCAGACGAAGTCCTTGCCCACCGCTTGGGACTCGTCCCCCTCAATGTCGACCCTGCCCTCTTGGACTTTAAAGACCGTGAGCACGACGTTGTCTGCACCCACCCGATCGTTCTCATCATCTCTCTTCCTCGCAGCACAAATCGACCAAGCGACGGATAGGAACACCCTCGTGTTCCGCCTCAAAATCACTTGCGAGCGCAGAAAAAATGCCCTTAAAGATGCGACGGACCCGGACGAGCTATTCATCAACTCGCTGGTCCTATCTTCACAACTAGACTGGGTCCCCCAGGGCGAACAGCTGACCGTCATGTCCCCAAATCCACCCGCGTCCACGAACCCTAATATCGTCCTCGCGAAGCTGCGCCCTGGACAAGAGCTCGACTTGGAGCTCCATGCCGTCAAAGGCGTTGGCAAGGACCACGCCAAGTTCTGTCCTGTTGGTCAGCTCACTCTTTCCTGTCTGTACCACCCGAACCGCTGACCTCCCATCGTAGCCACCGTATCCTATCGTCTGCGGCCCGAGATAATCCTCAACCCAAAAAAAAACGTGCCACCAGATCTTGCAGAGAAATTCCAAAAATGTTTCTCCCCGGGTGTCATCCGCGTACACCCAAGAACGAAAAAAGTCAGCGTGAACCAGGAATCGGCACGCTTCGAGTCGATGAGCAGAGAGGTGTACAGACACCCCGAATTCGACGGGTGTGTCCAGCTCACGCGCGTTCGAGATCATTTCCTTTGTGGGTCCTGCCTCGTTCCCGATTGTCCGTGTCTCAACCTATTTGCTGTGTAGTCTCCGTCGAATCAGAGGGGTTTTACCCTCCGGAACGTCTGCTAATGGAGGCGATCCTGGTAATGCGGACAAAGATCGCTACTCTACGTCGTGCCGCCGAAACATTGCTGAATGATAGTGGTTCGAGCGAAGACGCCAAGATGGCTGATCCATAGATTACTGGCGACGGATGTTATAGCAACTGTGTTATATGATGGGGGCGGCATTCGATCCACGATCAAGCAATGGAGGACTTGCACGGGTCTTGTAAAAAAAAACGACAGCGTTCCTTGGCTCAGTGACGCGCAGCAGGCGCAAACGTTAAAGCGTACCAATGGCCCCATGTATTTATCGTAGCCAAGATCAAGGGTCATCAGAACCACCCACCTTGGCTACACGAGGAACGGCGAGATGGATTGGTGGTGTTCTGTCCACCGAAGTATAGTAAAAGCTAGTGATACGGCGCCGATCGCCGCCGCCTCGCTCGCCAGCCTGCACGCTCGCGTCTTGCTCGATCCTACGACAGATCCGAGCGTCAGTCATAAAAGGTCGACGACACGATCGCTCCTCCCCTCTGAAACATGCTTACTTGGCGCTAAAATGAACATGTGTGTTTCTCTGCGCGGGACCCGCACGAACGCGGAAGGGAAGTGTGCGCGTGACGACTAGCGCGCCAGCGACGACAGGGGGCTGCTTGGCATTCCACGTCGGCGTCCATCAGCCGTGACGAAATAAAACGGCGATTTCGCGACTGCCGCGCTCACCTGTTGGCGCCCGTCGTCGTTGGTCACGATGAAGTGCGTGTCCCAGGCCACGGTCGGGTTTTTGGCCGCAGCCTGGCGGGACATCAAGTCGTCCTTGAACGTCTGCAACGGACGTACCACGTGGTCTACGCGGACCTCGCAGGTGGACGAAAACACCTGGTCAAAGGCGCTCTGGAAACCGACATCGTTGGTTGCTTCGTAGAGCGCGGTCAAGCGCGATTGGATCCAGGAAGTGTTATTCGACGACATTTGAAGAAGAGAGGATTGCGCTGGGCAGCAGCACCGGCGTGGAAGATGGCAGTCCTCAGCTGCACATGCCCAGCCTAAACGCTGAAAAACAGATGCATTCAAAGCATGAAGGTCGAAAGCAAAACCATGTACATGCAAAGTAGAGGGAGGTTCCACCTCTATATTAGCTCATATTCGCCATAGAATAGCCCATCCAATCCCCTTGACCTACAGCGCGATAGCTCTCAAGTCTCGTTCATCTCCTTCTCTTGACGACAGCACGACAGCCATGCGAACCACATCATCGTACGGAGCTGAAGGACGTCTTCTTTCCATGCCATCGACTGGTTCTGCTCTCTGAATTCCTTCGTGAGCTGTTCACAACGCGCAATGTTCTCGGGGCTAACGAAGTCGACCGCAACTTTGACGCAATCTGCGAGGTTGCAAACCTAACATAGCAGTGGGCTCGATGTCGACGCATGCAACAATGAAAAGAACTTTCCTGATGCGCACACCCAGCGGGTATAAACACGCCCTCTCCTGGTTTCTGATATATTCTGTGACTCCTGATCCCGTACACGTCAAAGAGTTCCTTCCTCAGCGTGCCGTCAAGGTAGAATTGTTGCGAGTGTATGGGATCATGCTGATATGACCCTTTGAACTTTCTCCGGAGGAAGGTACGTAATTTATCCGCATCACATGCACGAAAGAGATCCCATGCAGCGCAGCCAGGCTTCCCGTCTGGGGTGGGGGCGGCATAGGTCATGATGTTGACAGCATCTGCCATATCCATGTGCAGTCTGGTCGACCCTTTGCTGCCCGCGGACTCGAATGATGCCATCGCATTATACATCTTCGGACCTGCTCATTCGTTAACCACCATGTGCTACAAAGTTGCTGATCATGGCATACCGAGGTCCGGTGCAACGGTATTGCTCGGGAAGTGCGAGGCAATGTTGAGTGCACCGTCTCGGCGGACGTAACTGGGGACTGGTACGGCCCTGCTGAAGTCGTCAAAGAGCTCAGGAAATGCAGTCTTGAAATCAGTTGACGGAGGCCAATCCTGAGAACCACACTCAGCATCACAAGTCATGTCAACCTCGCTGGGACTCGCCTTCAATTTCCAGCACTCAATTCGGCCTTCATACTTTCCGAACCATGAGAAGAATTCACCGACAGTAACTCGCTTATTCACATCAGATTGACATTCAAGTACGAGGCAACTTTGGGAGCTGTATTTCTGAAGAAAATATTCAGGTGTCCATTGAATCTGGAATTTTGGAAGGAGGCCAGTGACCACCAGAGGATCCCCCTTGACCCAGAGAGGTCTGAATACTTCATCTGTAAGGTCTGAGTCTGAGATAATAGTCGTGGGATGGAAGGGAATTTCCGGTGGCTCCGTCGTAATTGGACTAGGTGTAGGCTGCGTTTGAGCATCCGTATTTACGGAGGTTCCATTCGGTTGGTTACCAGCTGGATGAGCTTGTGCCGCTTCCGCTCCGCGAGTGGCGCCTTGGGCAGCGGGCGGTAAACAAGGGTTGAGGGAGGACACGGCAGGAGTTTCAGAGTTCGATGGATCCACAGACACCTCATTAGAAGCCGCTCCCGCTCCCGAATTCGACATGGTGTGTCCGTTTTGAAGAGCTGGGTCAATGGCCACAACAATCTCGTCAAGATCCGGTTCGGCCAGCAAAGTCTCCATATCCTTGATGGCTTGTGCTAGTTCAGACTTGCAGAATCGCGACATCGGAGAGAAGTCCTTGGCATGGTGCTCGTTTCTGCGCGTACAGGATAGGAAAAACGGGTTAGTGTGAGCATGCTTTTCCCGTCTAGCCTGGAGCGCTGCGATCTCCGCCTGCGTTGCGCCGGGCCCGTCTTCGGTTAACTCTTTGACCTGCTCAAAGCATTCGGCACATGCTTCACGGCCGCACAATCGGCACATCCAGCTGCACGAGAATATTGAGGTCATGCAAGTATCTAAGATAGGCATTCATTTGAGACACTGAGTCGCACGAACGAAACCTACCACATGTAGCACGAACTTCGCTCTCTCTCGTCCGCCGTATGATTTCGGGGTAAGCAAGGTGATCAAGCTCTTGACGAAGTGTGGGTAACAACGCTTTTGCGATCGTTCGCTAAGGTACGCTGTGAGCCGGAGCAAGGGAAATAGATCAACTATTAAATTACCTTCGTTCGCCGAATATATTGCTCGATTAAAGGAACATTCCACTGGACCGGGAAGTTCATACTTGGAGCATCCGGCCGCTGATTCTCAACGAAGCTGATACCCACGATGTTCCGCTGACTGTCCTTGAGAAAGAAGCGGATGCCTTGGAATCGGCACGTGTCACCGGCCCAGCGGCGCGTGCAGGAAACACATCGCGGAAATTGTTCGGATCTATATCGATTCGACATGCAACGAGCGAATTGAAGCTCAGGATGAAGCGGGGCAGTTGCTTCATTCCCTTGTCCCCCATTCTCTGCAGGGACAATACGCATAGGGGCTTGGATTAAGTCAGATGGTGGTGGGGCGCATAATCTGACAAACCAACCTTCGCCAGCCTTCTCCTTACCCTTATCGGCAGACGTGGAAGTGTAGGAGACTGTTGGCATAAGTTGCGCTACGTGAAGATGAACGCGCGTTGCGATCAATACGATTCAAAACTGACCATTTTGAGCAGCAATCTGTGCGGCTTCGTTTCTTTTCCTGGCGTTATAACCACGTTTTGAAGACGCTTCGGCAGTGTGAGGAAACGATATTCTGGAAGAGACGAACAAATCGCACCGTTTCCGTCTGTGGGTTTCGCCTTTTTGGCCTTTTTCGATTTCTGCGAAGATGGCTCCTCTAATTCTGACGATGGACGCTTCTGTACGTGAGGTGGAGGTGGTGGGGGTGGATGTTGGTACACCATGGCCGAAAAGATTCCGGGAGGTGCGTGCATTAATGCACCCACTTCAAACACAGGTTGCCCTGCGATCGGTGCAGTGAAGCGCGCTGCTAGACGAACAGAGGCTCTTTCAGCATTCTGTAAAGCTTCGGTGCCAGGACTCAGGAACGCATGAATAATAACATAGAAGCAATATTTACATGCGTGATGAGGGTGAATGGGCTGCGGATGGTGCTCTTGTGAAGCATGGTTGTATTGATCTGGCAAAAGCGACACGGTAAGTCAAGGCGTCACCTATCCGACTGAACGCATAACTGACTGTTTTGAGGATAGTCGCCTGATATTGCTAGAGAAGGCGCTTTTGGACTCAGGAAATGGGGTACGTAGAACGCTAATGTGGGCTCACCAGTTCGCTCGTCAGAGTACATTGGAGCCACGATGGGAGATCCATAGGAGACACTGGAGACCTCGGATTGGGGGGGCCATGGACCTGGGGACATCGCGTAGTTTCCATGCTCGTCCATTCTCGGTCTTGGCTGCCTTTGTGACAAGTCTCCGTTCATGTCAGCATACACATGGGGCGGCATTGGATACGATCGACCGGTGGGGGGCGGGGCGGCGTCGTGCTTGCGTTTCGTTCCACTTTGATCGTCATTTAGAGGTTCCCAACTAGCAGCACGAAGATGAAAGGAAGAGGCGGCTTCCTGTTGCTGGGAATAAGGACCATGTGGGGGATGCGGAGGATGCTGGTACTGGGAGACACCGGGAGAGGAAGAGAGACCGGGGAGATGAGCTGGATGGGGGTAAGCAGAGGAGTCGGACGATGGATTGAGGAGTTGGCTGATGGAGGTACGCTTGTCGTGCATGCCGTTCATCGTTGGACACGACGAGGACGCTCGCTCGCGGAGACGGAGGCCTGCAGGAACAAGAGCCCAGGGAAATGAGCGGCTGGGAGAGGCCTGTCGCGGGAGTACGCTGCCGGCGGAGTGAGCAGACTCCGACACTCGGCCGGCACCCGGCACGCGCGTCGGCATCGCACGGGTTCAACGGCAGCGAACGCATCGAATCCAGACTCCGCATTTCACCGATTGGATACCGCACGGGATAGTAATCGTCCTAGACATCCCACGTAATCAGACATCCATCCATATGCTCGCCTCGCGGTATGATACCCCAAAAACCATCACAAAATAAACCCAAGAATGAAAGCGAGGAATAAGACCACCACATATACCATGCAGTCTACAAGTATTTGCGGAAGATCCCGGCGACCTTCAGTTTGAAGGGTATGAATAGCGGTTTCATCCAGACAAGTCTTCCGAAGGTCGCCCACCGCCGTCAAGGGATCTCGCCAAGCTCATCACGACCATCTGACCCGTTTGACGGCGCATCACTGGGAGCAGTTGACCCCGCAGGTCCAGAGTGCTCCTCTGGTTCTACGACGACGTTACGGCCATCATGGACGGAATACTGAATACTTACCGGCTGCGGCGGAACCTAGCCGTTCAGTCGGCGGTAACAGCTTATCTGGACCCTCTGGCATCGGCATCAGCGACGTTGGACACCGAACAAAATCGGGCCATCTGCACCTGAAATCGGGGATGCCACTACTACTGGACCTGCCGAAACATCAACATCAAACATGGCTCGCGAACAGGCTACACAATACTTACCTGACACGGTCGCTCCTTCGTGTTTATTGGCTGGCCCCAGTCCATTATTCGTCGAACACGTTGACGGGTTTACACTTAGTTTCAGCAGCGCGTCCAGCTTCTCCGATGGGGGCAACACGTTCGAAGATACAACAAGCGGCACGCCTTCCGAGTGCCCGTCCGTCTTTCCCATGGACGACAAGCGACTCGGAGAGTGACTCACGGGCGTGGCCCGCCCTTCAGGTACATGCAAGCGTCGAGCAACAACCTGAGCTTGTGTGTTTTGCTCCATCGAAATCGTTTTTGCAGCTTCTGGACGCAAGTCGGCCCACATTTGCAGTGCCTTGATGGAGCCCCATTCGATGATCTTGTTGTTGAGCCATTGCAGAGAAACTGGCTTTGTTAGAAAGTCGTTACATCCTGCTGCAAGTGCAGCAACTCGGTCGCTTTGAAGGGAAGACGCCGTTAGTGCGACGATGATGACCGAAGAGCGATACGGCGATGTCGATGTCCGCGACTCGGAAGAGGTTGCCTCTGAAGGCGTACGAACGCTACTGTCAGACTGAGGGGTAGAGGGAGCGTAGGCAGCACCACCAAGACTCTCGAGTTGTCGAATTTCTTTTGTAGCCTCAATTCCGTCCATGACGGGCATTTGAATGTCCATCTCCAGTCTTGTCAGAGATTCGTAAAGTTGAACTTCACCAAGGTTCTCACCAAAATCAGATGGAAGCCCCCACTACGCCATTTTTGTACGGCCTCCTCACCATTCTTTGCAACGTCATACTTGATCTTCTTTTTCCGCATAAACGTGGACAATATTGTCTGATTGATTGGGTTATCTAGGTCAACCAATTAGCGTAGCTCGCAGCGAAAGTGGCACTACGCACCATCAACGATTAGGACGCTGATGGGCGGGATGATGTTCGTGTCAGTTGTGCCCTTCCCGGCCTTGGGGGACATGGCAGGCGTCAAAGGCTTCTGGTCTTGTCCCCGCCTAGATTGTCGCCTCGACAAAGTATTCGTAGGCGGATCAGGAGCGTCCGGCGACCCTGGTGGTGACGACGTCTTCCTCGCATCGACGGGACTCGCTTTCCACGACGGGGTGGGAGGAGGACCGACCATTACATCATCGGCCAACACAGACGATTTCCGGACCTTCACCTTCGCGCCAGAATTGGCTGCAGGAGTCTGAGCGTCCGGACTCGGTAATGAATCTTGGCGATGAGGGAGAGGCGCACTAGGCCCCGGAGGATGGAGTGCAGAAAAAGAAATCTGCTGAGCCGGGTTCTTATCCTCACTACGTGACGGTCGACGTGAAGGTGGTTGACGTACCCTGTCGGGTGAGGGGATAAGGAACTGCGACTTCGGCACTTCAATAGAGCCGGTTGTTCCATGTGTCTTGGCACCTTTAGCCCTGGGTTGGAATACGATACCAGCGGGTTGACCATCTGGACTGGAGATCACCAGTCCAGAAGCGGGGGACATGCCAAGTTTCACCGAGCCATCGGGGAAGTACTCTGCCGTATCCGAGATGGCAAGCGGTGATGGTGGATGCACAGCATGCGGTTCGCCCGTCCCATCCCTCGGTGACTTTGCAGAGCGGTCAGAGGTCGCACGAGGAGAATAGGCGGGTCGCGACGGAGGAGACTTTGGGGTAGCTTGCCCAGGGTTGAAAAGGCCTGGATTGTGGACCCCTGGACTCATGGGCGAGGTCGCAATAGGGGCAAATAGTGGATCGACAACGGGCTTCATCATAGCGGTATGGAGTGAAGTCAGGAATCTACGGGGTCCCGCAGGTTTGGGGATAATCATGATGTCCAGAGGTGGCTTGATGAATGCGTCGGCCGAAAGAGCGAGGTCCGTCTGAACAACGTCCTTGACAGCCTTGTAATTCGCCAAACTCGTAAAATGCACGATAACGTGTGATGAAGTTGTTTGTGAGCCGGTAGGAGAACCGTATCCTAACGCTCTGGCTATCTGCGGGGAGGACTTCGGTCTATGATGAGCAGCCAGCGACGGTCGTTTGCCCCGTGAATGTACGGCAAACGGTAGAGGTTGCTGCTCCGCGCGATCTTTTTGTATCCTCTCACGCAGAACCGACACGTTGTCATCAATGAAAATGAAGGTCCCTGTCGGAGCGACACGGGAAGTCCCATTGGATGCCATACTGGAGTTATCATGTGGAGTATTGTCTGCAGGATTCCACTGGCGAGGTTTGGTCAACGGTGGATTCTCCCCTGGACTGTTGTCGGAGGACGAAGGTTTCTCATTGACACCTTGATGACCATCTGCCTCGGATTCCGACGAGACGTGGCTGACATCCATACCCCATGCTGTGAGATAACTCGTTAGATGGTGAGCAAACGCGCTGCTCTCCTTCGCATAGAGCGTGGCCCTCTTGCCTCGCAGCGTTTCGGAGAACTGGATCAGCTCCTCCAGAGTCGGCTCTTTAGTTATCCGAGTCCCAGAGAGTAGCGGCGAGACATAGTCTAATACAGGGGTGGTTCTGGCACTGATGGCGGCAGAAGATCCATGTTCTAGGAGGAACACTAATTCGCACGCTCGGCCTGGAAGAGACTCTCGGGCTGGCAGATCGCAAACGAAGGAAGCACCTGTGCGCGAACACAGTCGCTGCAGTAAGGGAGACCCGAAATTGGGCTTGGGTCGGACGGACGAAGGATCGGCAGCGGCAGGAGCGAACATGTCACTACTTGTCTCCGAGTGGGTGAAGTAATGATTGATCTGGAATGTGCAACGAACGAGCCCATCTTCGATGTTTGATGTATGGAAACCTCTGTCGCTTTGAAGGCGCGCGTTCTCAGCTTCAGTTGGAGACTCAGACGAACCGTCCGAGACCGATTTAGTGGACAGCCCAACTTCAATTGCGTCGCCTCTCCGGGAAGTATGTAGGACTTGCCGGATAACCTTGAGAACCGTCAGAATGACCAGTGCTCCATTCCCCTCGAGGTTTGCTTACATGTGTCAACGTGTTGGAAAGTCCAAACTCCTCGCCACGCACAGCGACGTGTCTTAAACCAACATCCGCATGGAAGAGCACAAGGTCCACACCCCTCTGCGCTGCGCATCCACTCAGCGCATCGCCCACGCACTGCAGCATTTCTCCGACATCAAAGTCGGAGTGGCTGGTCGGGGTGCGTGTGGGTGATAAAAGGGACACATCATTTTCAGCCAGGGGGGGAGTATATCCGCTCTGTGCACACAATTCTGGCATGTTGGCAGAAACAAAATTGAGGTTCTTCATCGTAGTGAGCATGGCAGACACGGAAGAGGTAGGGACCGACAACGAGCAAGCGGCGTACTGTTCCTTAACAGGGTCCAGGAGCTGCGCGGGGGATATCTGTAGGAGAGTCTGGACGACCATTTCTACAGAGTCTGCTAGTTCTAATGAAACCTCATGGAAACGCGTGCGGTCAGACGTGAGTGGGGCCCTTGTTGCGAGGGAAAGCATCGGGTGAGTCCTGCATGGATTTTGAAGATGCTCGAGCTGAGAGGGTAAGGGTGCCGAGAATGTGCGGGACGGGCGGGGAGCATCAGAGGACCCGTCATGGGTGTTTGCAACGAACTGCTGAAAACTCCTGCGGTGGTTGGGCGAGGTATCGTAGTCGTCAGAGAGCTCTGCCTGAGAGAGCTTGTCGTTGTACGAAAGCTCTCTTTCGGAAAGATCAGAGTCAGTTTCAGAGGAACTGAGGACGGCAGATCGTTCCACGGCATGCCCTAGAGGCGACTGGATGGGTGGAGAGGGTTCCGCGGGCCAGGTGACTGCGAACTTGCTTGGACCGACAGGATCGGGTGCGAGAGGATCATCATGGGAGAGAATTGAGACGGGATGGCGAGGAGTAAAGGCCTGTTTTACCCCGGCCATGACAAGTCGATGCGACAAGAAAGCAAGGTCCTGGAAGCCTCGCCAGGAGACTGGACTGGAGAAAGTGTTGGCGGCAAAGAGGAGGCTCGATCGATGGCCCGCAAACGGACGGTTGCCAGCTACTTAGCACGCAGTCCCACATGTCACATGCGCAGGCTGCCGTCCTCCTCATGCCACACCGCGACCCACGTATAAAACAGCTGGTTACTCAAATAGTACGGTCATAGAGTAAGATTTCAATAGGTCAGCTCAACGTCGCCCTCCGCAACCAGGTCCATATCGTGGTAGCTGACTTTCTTGCCCGCAGCAGCCCGCGGGTCCTCCTTCGCATCAGGCGGTGGTGGCGGCAGCGGCGCGCCCCCTGCTCCCTGACGACGACCCCCCTTTCTACCATTCGCTTCGTGTCCGCCCAGGGGAGCGTCTAATGCCATGACAGGCTTCGCAGGCAGACCGGCAGCGGCGGGGACCATCATCTCCATCGGCTGATCAAAGCCTGGGGCATAACCGCTTATGCGATCACTCAGACGACGTGCTGTGGTCGCTTCGTCCCGCCGCGCAGGGGGGGGGGGCGGGAACGAACCAGGGGGATATTGATATCCGTAAGGGTCCCAATATCCGCCTCCCATGTAAGGTGGCGGCGGGGGTACATATCCCGCAGGATGTCCGCCATAAAATAGATTAGGACGACCGTATTCGGGAATGTAGACACTCGGCCCCTGAATACCATACGCCTGTGGAGGTGCTTGACTGTTGCCTGTCATCGGAGGAGGGTGCGTGAAAGGCTGAATCCTGTGAGGATCTAGTGCGAAATTGTTGAAATACGGGACCTGCCGGAATCAATACACGCGTCCAGAACTGGAACATGTTCTTACCTCATCGAGCTGCCTGACAAGCTCGGGGTGCTTGTTAGCAATGTGCTTCTCGACAAAGGAGGTGGCCTTGAACAGCTTCTGACACGTTTTGCATCTGAAACGTCCCTCGTCTTCCTGCTTGATGAATGGCTCGACCGCCTTCGAAAGTTCCCTTTCAGGGTGTGAGGATTAGATCGTCGTGAAAACCCTAAATAGTGAACGCTCACTCGTCGTAACTCTTGCCCCCGTAGTCACGGGGGTCTACGCCATCTCTGTTAATAAGGAGCGCAATCTTTGTATCGAACCATTCCAACCAGCGCTCATCTGCAGAGGCTGGGCTATGAGTTACGAATGTCAGAGTGCTGCAAGTGCATACCATTTCTTTTCCAGTCCCTGTTTTCAGTGGGCTTGGTCGCTGCTGGATCGGTCTCTTTTTCCTCCTCCTTCTCTCTCTTTTCCTTCTCAGCCTTCTCGGTTTCAGCAGCCTTGAATTCCTCAAGCAGTGACTTTGACAGAGGCTTCCTCACGTGCTTCAGGCACTTACGCTGTAATTCTTCTAGATGATCGGTAACAACAGCGCAGTAGTAGCAGGTGTGATACGCTGCGCGCAGGTAGGCAATATACAAATCCAGAGAAATTACCGCCTTTCACAACAATAGCATGAGGGTTCTTCGCAATGTAGCAAACAAACTCTGCTCACCTTCGCCTCCAGAGCCTTCTCATCAACGCCTTGTTCACGCAACTCTCCCATGATTTTCTCAATTCGCCGCTCCACCGCCTCAGATCCAGCTTCTCTCGGTTCTGGATCGTCCTCATTGACTGCATGCGCACCGACGTCCTCCAGCTTCGCGCTGCCATTCGTTTCCATGCCGTCGCCATCCGCAGCAGAACCCGAAGATTTATAAAGCGTCGCATACTCTTCTTCTAAGATCGACGCCAAAACTTTCACATTCGCAAGGTCCTTCTCGATACGGTCTGGCCTGCTGGCGACTTCGGGGACGTAGCGCACACGATTGACAAAGGGTTTCAGATTGTGCGACACGTGTAGTTTGAATCCTTCGATCTATAGCAACTGGTATATCAAGTATGCTCGAAACGAGCCTCGAATAACGCACCTTTTTGTCCGTCAGCTCACTCATCACGGTGGACATGTCGGCGTCGTCACAGAATTTGATCCAGCCAGCGCGGTAGAAGTTGCGTTTCTGGAGCGGATCGCCTAACGCGAGATACATGAATCCCGGGATCTTGCTACAAGCCTGCAAAACACATCAGGATATGTACAAACAGCAGCATGGCGGCACACACCTCCTCGAGCTTGAGGCGACCAATGTCCGGAGGAATGGTACGAATCATGACCTGATTACCTTCCGGAGGAACAGATATCTCTTCGCCGCGATTGCTCCGCCTGTGTTCAGCAACTGCTCTCCCGTTCTCAACTCGGTTTGCGTCATGTTCACCAGTATCTTCCTCAGCATCCAGATTGAACTGCATGTCATCATCTGCGGTGTTCTTGACTTCCTCCGCGAGAGCCACGTTCTCGCCCACCTCACCTGAGGCTGTAGAGTCCTTGGGTTGCGCACTAGACTCGGACTCAGGCTCGTTCAGGTCGGGGTCAAATCTGCCCAACTCTAAGTCCTGAAGGAAGGTGTTCAAACGACCTTTCCATCCATCCTTTCTAACGCGACGACGGAGTGCTACAAACTCCGGTGCTGGATCATACTTCTCCGCAAACCAAGGAGACTTCCTGTGATGGTCAAACATCGTTTGCAACTACAATACAAATACGAGAATTCAGTCAAACCCGCCTCAAAAGTCGTCATTGGGAGGAGTATCTGAACTGCGATTGATGGCCGGAACAAAGGGGTACGAACCTGAGTAAACATGAACTCCTTCTTATATTTCTCCCAGCGGGTACGGATACCGTTGCGAGGCTTTGAACCATCGCCTGCTTCTTGCTCCGCAGCCTTGTCGGCATTGTCCTCTTCAGTCGCCTGTTGTGGGAAGTAATACCTGAACCACTCTGCGTATTGTTTCAATGTAGCAGGGTGGTCCATAGCACGAGGGTCAAGAGGCGCTCGCCTCGATGAGGGGGGAGGCTGAGGGGGATATGGCGCAGGGAACTGTGCACGAGGCGGCGATCTATAGCTGTAGGCACGGGAATGGGCATCTAGGAAGGAACAGGTTAAAATTCTGACCGCAGCTCATTCACAACGAGATACCATAGTCGTCGCCATACCGAGGACGAGGGTCATAACGTTCCCGGTCGTAAGGTGACATGGAGCGACGACGCTTTCGATCTGCAACAGGATGAGCAATGAAAAGTGAGACACGGAGTGGGGACCTACTTTCGTCGGGAGGTGGGCTACGGCTCCTACCACGTCTGCGATGGTCGTACGGCCTCTCATAGTCAGCCCAAGGTCTCTCTTTGTCGTAACCGTCCCATGTCCCACGGTAGTCAGGAGCATACGAGTCGGGATAGGGCGGCCGGGGAGGAAAGCCGCCCTTTGGAGAGCGGGAACGAGAGCGAGGAGGAGGCGGATAATCAGAAGCAGACCAAGACATGTCAAGAAGAGGAAAGAGCTGAGAGAGGAATCAGAGACAGTCCACGGTTCGAGAACAGGAACGAGGACAGAGGGAGTGGGAGGGCCTGTATGCATGAGGGGAAGACGACAGACCTCTTGTATCGCGACACTGCTTTGTGTTGAGGCTGGGTCGAAGAACCCGACGCAGCGTTGACGAACAAGTGCGCGATGCACAAGAACCGCCGTCGAGGGTGATTCCTTCCGCTTTCGATCTCCGACTCAATCTGACACTCAACCTCACTTCGGCATCTCGCTCGGCTCAGAATATGCTGCCCAACACGCTGTCTAGCTGAGCCGTGCTGTCTACGGTCGTCTGCCGCGTCGTCTGTCTCCTCGACCACTCCCTCCCCTCCTCGCCATCGGGTCGCGTGGTCTTCCTGAGTTCAACCGGCCCCTGTCCCTTTTCTTTCCGTTTCTCGTTTCGCTTGTCCAGTATCCGTGCGAGCCCAACGTTCCGGAGGTATTCACGCTGTTCTGATCTCGACTGCGCGAGCTCTACCCGGAGCTTCGCCGCATGCACAGCAGCCTCGTGGGCTGCGTTGTATGCTTAGTCGCCGCGTGCACAATCGTAGTCTCGCTTCCTCACCTATTTGCTCCGTCAACATGTTCCACTTGAATTTGGGAAGATATTTCATTGTCCAGACATCGTCTCGCCATCGTGTCCCTTTCTTCCCGCCGATTGGCTGGGCGTTGAGCATCTCTGCAACGGACCTGGCGACCTTCTTATCCTTGAA
The DNA here is from genome assembly GCA_038091355.1 of Phylloboletellus chloephorus. Taxonomy (NCBI): domain Eukaryota; kingdom Fungi; phylum Basidiomycota; class Agaricomycetes; order Boletales; family Boletaceae; genus Phylloboletellus; species Phylloboletellus chloephorus. Next base: position 10,434 of record JBBPOI010000104.1, on the reverse strand, counting down.
TTCTACCCAACCTTCGACAAAGTGAGGCTTCTTCGTGGTAGTGTACTTCCGTCTCAAATATGCCGTCTTTGCATCTGGCGCTGCTCTTCAGCAGACACGCCAGACAGCATTGCAATCGTCTCACCTTCCTGCTGTAGATACACCCTTCCGACATCTCCATATTGAGACATGAGGTGACGAACCTTGGCAGGCTGCATGCCGGGGGGGATGCGTGAGATGTATATCACCCCTGTGCATGCTTGAGCAGCATTATAGGCTGCAAGAGCCTCGGGGGTGAGTGGCTTGACCGTTTTTTCGGAGGGACCTGCGTATCCTTCGCTATCGATCAGGGCGTCGATCTCTCCTCCATAGTCGTCCCCATGGATCGCATCTGTGTCGAGCTTGGCAATGTGTGATGGGGAGGGAGGTGTCTGTGACATATTTTCGTGAGAGCCTTGAGCCTCCCGCTGACAGCACTCGGAGGTTATGAACACCAAATCGGGATCTCCCCTGTCCTGCAGCCCAGATACAGGGTATTCGGGACTCCTGTCTGATGCAACCAAAGGTGTGGCGTTTAGGCTGTTTGGATTACACTGACGGGCGCGACGGGCGCATTCATAGAGCCCTCAGTGGGCCCAAGGGACGGAAGCCATGACACAAATGTCCTACCTAGAGCATTCGGCACGACAATCGTCAGCCATGACCTGTGCAATCGTCTAGTACGTCCAGCGTTAATACCATGCTCCGAGTCAGCTTGATGTTCGGGAATCCGACACACATGAGGCAGCATGGAAAGCATGGACCAGCTTGGTGCGCTATTTCATCCGATTGAGCACTACGATCCCCTCGAAACACCTTGTATGCATTCCAACCTAGTCTGTCATCACGGAGACCGTAACACCCAAGGTGCAATATCGGGATAAGACGCTGCACGAGAATGACCGTTGATATCAATGTCCAAAACTCGCAATCAGACGGGTGAATACTGCATGACGTTTCAAAACTTTGTGAAAGTGGAGCTTGACAATCTGTTACACTGCTGGTACACACAGGCTGGACAACATATAGACCCCATAATCAGCGGAGAACCTTTTTGAGGGACACGCAGAAGTCAGCGACTGATCAACCTTGATGAACCCCGCACATACTAGAACTAGACTTTCTCATTCAGGAAAGCATCAAGTTCATCGTCAAGATCTTTCTGGGTCTTGTGCGGTCGAGGGTTCCTTCGCCCTCTACCCTTGGCCCGCCGAGAGTCACCTTGGCAATCTCCATTATGCAACCAACGAAAATCAGGGACTCTGGATGTTAAGCCATCCCGAGGGCGAGGATCGTGCGATGCGGAAGAGATGCGATCCCTCAGATTGACACCAGCATCCTGCAAAGAGGTATGCTCAACCAGCGACCTACTCTCGGCCAACTGATCGGCGTGCATTCTCGTCAGCGGAGGAGAATACGATGTCTGTCTCTCGATTCCCAGAAATGCGTCCAGGTCATCATCGAGCTTCGACGCGTCCACCAGCGAACGTTCGTCTCGCCTCCGCTTCTGTGGTGCATCACCATCTTTTCCTGCACTTGTCCCGTACTTTCTGTAGAATTCGCTCTCCTTCTTCGCACCCTTCTTCTTCACGTCATCATTCTTCGCCCACCTCATCCTTATGGTACCCCTCAGCCCTTCTCCGTGCCCGAGACTTTTGCTGACTCTGTCCTCTGGAAGCCAAAGGGTAACAGGGATAGACTTCGCCGTCACGAAACCGTCTTCGTCCATGTCGTCCGGTGCGTTTTTTTGCAAATATCGGTGTGCGGCGCGTGCCAGAGCTTTTGATTCGAAGACCAGGATGCAACTGCTATCGTTCACCCATTCAAGGCCGATCGGCTGCGCGTCAAAGTGCGTGACATACGCGAATATGCGCGCAGTTGGAAGGTGAGAAATGGGAGCACCAGTGAGGAAAAGAGCATTAGCTCTCAGCACCGAGTCTGACACCACGGTAGTCAGTGGATTGGAATGGACCCTTTATCGTAAACATGTACCTTCATCCATATCTACATCTTCGACCTCGTCGATGTCGGGACGTTTCCGCTTCGCGGGGGGAAACCTGCAGCATCAGGCTGCTACTCTCCGAGCAAATATTGACATACAAGTCAGCGCACCTTCGCTGTTCTCGTTTGGGCAGAGTCAGACAGCAGGTATACTTTAGCACTACTGATACGATTCAGCAACGCCGCAGGTTGTGGGTCGTTGTTCGGGGTGGTGGCAAGCCCCTCGGATACTTGGTCACTGTACGGCACAGTATCGTCATATGGAAGTGATACCGTTTCTTCGAGTGAACTGCCTTCTGCAAGATTGTCCATGGCAGGTGGGAGGAAGGGTCAAACTCTGAGACGAGAATGACTTCCAGACACGTGACCCGCCAATAGTCCTCCATTTCAGTATGTTCATGGTTTCTACGTGACATGGCAGCACAAGCTGAGGAACCTGCCAAGAGCTCATCCAAAAAGCACCGCAAGGACAAACGTGAGCCTCTCCATCTCTTCGATGCGTCTTTCTAATCCTTGTTGAATCAGCATGGGACACCGACGATATTGACCAGTGAGCCTTTTGTCATCGAAGTCTCCCATCTCCTGGCGGGCTGACAACCATTTAGTGTGAGCGTAACTTGGCGCCGTCCGAGCAAGCCATAACCCTGACACTGCACAAGTGGAAAATCCACCATTTCTTGCCCGCAGATAACAAAGGCGGAGTGTTTACCGAGGAATCCTCATTCGCGACACTTTTTCCGAAGTACAGGGAAAAGTATTTGAGAGAAGTGTGGAGTGCGGTCACCCGGTCCCTAGAACCTCATGTGAGTCCGCGAAAGTGTCCCGATCACCTTTAACCTGAACAGAGAACTATTTAGGGTATCGCATGCACACTCGATCTGGTGCACGGGTCCATGTCCGTACGCACGACGCGTAAAACATACGATCCATACATCTTGCTGAAAGCTCGCGACATGATCAAGCTCCTCGCCCGAGGCGTTACAGTTAGCCAATCTGCGAAAGTCCTCCAAGACGATGTCGCATGTGATATCATTAAAATCGGAAATCTTGTACGGAACAAAGAGCGTTTCGTCAAGAGGAGGCAGCGCATCATCGGTCCCGATGGCAGTACACTCAAGGTAACACCTCGATGTATCCATGTCCGTGAGGGTGCTCACAAAGAAAGGACTAGGCAATTGAGCTCTTAACTCAATGTTATGTTTTAGTCCAAGGTAATACGGTCAGCGTTATGGGCCCACACAAATCGTTGAAGGAGGTACGACGTGTCGTCCTGGATTGCATGAAGAACATACACCCGATATATCGAATAAAAGTCTGTGTGTTTCTGTCAAGTTCTTGACCTCCGCTAAGAGTTCTAGTAGGAACTCATGATACGGCGAGAATTGGGCAAAGACCCCAAGCTTGAGAATGAATCGTGGGATCGATTCCTACCTCAGTTCCGGAAGCGCCACCTCAAGACATCTGAGAAGACTGCGCGGAAGAATGAAAAACTCGTGGCGAAGGAGGCGGCTCGCATAGAAGCTGGGCTTCATCCCGAACCTGCCAAGCAAGAAAAGACTGCGAAGAAAGTTTATACACCCTTCCCGCCGCCCCAGCAACCTCGCAAGGTATGGATGTAATGTTCATATGGATGGGGTAGTTTCTCAGCACCTTTTATTTTTTCCACAGGTTGACCGTCAACTCGAGTCGGGAGAGTACTTCCTGAACCCCCATCAAAAAGAAGCACGTGAAGTGCAACAACGAAAACAAAAGGTGGGCGTGCAATGTTCAATTTCACTCGATCATAACATACGTCGTGTAGCAAGCGGAGGCGACCTCTAAGCGCCGTGCTGAACGTGCCAGGGCGTTCGTTGCACCTGTTGAAGCAGCAGCACCCACGGTGCAGGAGAAGCGGAAGAAACGTAAACATGCAGAGACAGAGGGCGATACTGATGTCGCGGAGAAATCAAAGAAGAAAGCGAAAGCTAAGGTTCACTTTGCCCACGGATCCTGATCATGTCCTCGCTGTAATGATTCAGTTGGTGGTCACCAATGAATTTCACACTGCATTTTCAAGTAATTGTATGTAGTTTAGCTTGATGCTTGCATTGATATTGTCCACACACTGGTTGCTTACTTCAGCACAAAGAGAAAACCAACTTGAAGGGGCCAAGCGGAGGCCATTCATGATACTTTGGACGAGTCTTGCTTTCGAACGTCAACATGGCCTCCGTAGATGCCCAATGGATGCCCGTCACCGGACGCCACAAAGTGGACATTGGCACTTCCCTTGGACGAGCTCTCAAAGCACGAAAGGGCATTTCCCCGCCGAAGCGCTCCAGTAACCTCCCAGATCGCGACTTCTATTCCTTCCGCTGTACGTCGGGTTTTCGGTAGCCGACAGTAATGTACTAAGAAATACATTGCTGTCGTCTCCCAGACAACTTCAAGCCAGAATCCATCGATCCGGATAAACCCGGTTCTATTGAGGTGAAACGTACGAGGGAGTCGACGAGTGTTACGGTCGAACGACCAAGCACGCAGGTATGTGCGTGTCCTGTTGTCGAGCGATCACCGACGGCTTGCCACAGACAGGAGAAACTCATATTTTCAAAGGCACGGAACAGCCAGTCAAAGAATATGACTGTGTGTTGATTTATGACGAAGAACTTGGCGTAAGTGCCCAGCTCAGTCGTTGGCTCTCTGTCTTACATGCACGACTCCGCAGACATTTACCCTTGAGAAAATCGACTCGTTTATGAACTTCAGCTATGACCGAAAGGTTCAGACATTATCATCTGCCCTCCAGCGAGACACAGCTTCTCGTGAGCATTCCCACCGTCATCAAACGCTCACTTCAACGTGCTGAACTTTTGGTCGTTTAGCAATGGTAATCATACCTCGCCCTGCCGATGACGACATAGACCTAGAAAAGGAACTAGAGAGAGATTTAGTCGGACTTGAGGACGCCGAGGGTGAACCGGATGACGATTTTGAAGAAGTGATTGCAACAATCGTCTCGGAAAAAAAGATTCAAAAGTTCAAGGAGGAGGAAGAGGAGGAAGAAGAATTTCTCCTTGCTGCTACTAAGGCGCCACCGCCGACGTTGCCGCCCAAAACCAAATCTCAACGCGGCATCCCTCCCAACAAGCAGGAGCAAATATCCAAGCCCAAAACTAAACCGAAGGAGCTCTCAAGAGCAAAGGGCGACACTGAATCCCGAGATATCGTTGATTCCGAGCTCGAGGAAGTCCTCGACTTTGGAGTTCCAACTCGCCTAACCAAACGCCAAAAATTGTCCCCCCTGGCGCAGAAACCCCCACCTGTCACACAACTGGCACTGCCAGATGCTTCTACATCGGTTGTCTTCCCATCTTCACGACTCCCACCCCGACCTAAGGAAGAATCTGATTCAGAAGATGATTGGGACGCGGTTGTCGGTGGTGACCCCCCTGCGGAAAATGATGCTCAGGAGATCGACCTCGATGCATTTGAACAAGAGATGGAGCAACAATTGGAGGGGTTGGATGAAGATATACTGGCGGCTGCAATGTCATCAGAACCGGTGTCGGCGGCACAAGCTCCCCGAGGGCCAATGTCTTTGAACCAATTTGCTGGTGGTCAGCTAAGTCAGGACGAAGACAGCACATCCTCGAGTGATGACAGTGACGAGGATTGATTGACGTCCGTGCCTTGTTCCATTGATATCTAGATGTTGAAGACCACTACATGGTACTCCAGTACAAGCTCCTACCTACTGAAATCACGGCGGACTAATCAAGTTGCCACAACAGCCAAGAGAGCACTAGCTTGTGCAGGGGAGATTGCAGTTGTAAAAATACCCGAGTATAGCAATAACGTAGGGGTCAGATGTTTGAGCAGGCACAGAAGTCACTGAACGTGTTCCCGGTATAAGTAATGGAGACTCGATGAGATAGAAGGATATGTTGACATACCTGTGACAAATGCTATGGTTTGGGAACCGGTGGAAGCGGTTATTGACACAGTGTGACATTGCTGGCATTGAGACCAGGCTGGTTGACGAAAATGAGCGCGGGACCAGCAACGACGAGAGTCGAGTTTGTTGTCGCATTCATGATCGATTGTGACTTGATGGCCACCTAATCGTCTGTTATGGATACATATATCGGACCTGTGATATTTGCAGGAACCATGCAATCGTTGATTGGCTGGTAAAGGAACGCATTCAACCCTCCTGCGACTATTCACCTCCAGTAAGAAGAGGCAAGCGCTAACAGTTTCAAATTTCGTCCTCTTCAGCACGGGAGAGCTGAAATTAAGCTTCGTTCCCGCCTGCAAGGAATCGTTGTTTGCTACAGTCGTTTGTTACAGTCAGTGGAGGATTTGCTAAATGCGTGCGTAAGTCCGTAGCGCGGTGTAGAGGGACTCAAACTACACACCGAAAAGTCCAATTGACAATGTACCTGCGATTGCAAAAACATCTGCTGGGGTAAGTGCGACATCGAATGGCTGGGGGATACCTGTCGTATCAGACATAAGGTTGAGAACAGTCTGTTGGCGAGCCTCGACCGTCAAGATACTACCAGCAGCGGTGACCAATGCCGAGTCGGTTATCGCAGTCAGCACGCCGAGATGAGCGCTGACACCGACATTCTCAACTACTCGTGCGGTAGCAACCATTGTGCTGAAGTTCGTGAGGGCGGAAGAAAAGTTGCAAGTGCAGTTAGAGATGATCTGGCCGCCGAGAGCATGGATGGCTGACCGGGAAGGTAAAGCTTCACTTGACGAGTCCCTTGACGGCCGATATCTCACAAACCTGCAAAGTGAGAGCATGGGTGGTCTCATCGCTTGCAATCGATTTGATCTGTTGAATGGGGTCTTCCGATGAGACGAGGCCTGCCGCCTCCAAGGTGGAAACACTAAATTCTTCAAGAGCCTGAGTATAGAAGGCAGACTCCAGTTGCTCCAAAACATTGGCGAACGCAGAGATAACGATGCAATCGGCAATCGGCAACTCGTTGTTCAACCGATGGCCATAACTCACCCAATACTTGAATGTCTGTGGCCGCAATGAGCTTCGCCGGGTGTGCGGAAACCATAGCGAGGGCCCAAAAGAGGATAGTCCATAGAGGGGTCTGCATGGGCAGTCCACGCAACATAAGCCCTACACGTAGGTCAAGATGTGCGACTGAGTGAATGGCGACGATTTTACCACAGGAGTATCACTGTCCTCAAGACAGTAGAAATGGGGAAGGGAAGGAAGGAATGCACAGATTTTGCAGCTGGACAGGGCCCAAGTTGTCGCGTTTGTTATTGGCCCGATCCTCGCCAAGAGCTTGTTGTTTTCGAGACTTGCATTTGACTGTGTAGAAAAATTGTAAGTGGCAGTCGGTGACTCGAACCCATGCTCTTGAGACCCGTAACACTATTGCGTTCGAAGAGGCAATTTGACGAAGTTGTTTTCGCACAGCCAACTCAAGTGGAAAATACCACTTTGAAAAACTTGGAACTCGAGCAAGGACACCACTTGCTTTTGCTCATACTAGGATGCTGGTCCTGTATGAGACGGCGATGGGCTACTGCCTCTTCAAGCTAACCGATGCAGCAAAACTCGATTCGGCCGATCTTTACAAGGAGTTCGAGACGCCCGAGAAAGCCAATAAACTGTGCGTCGATCTCGCCACCACCTCCGTCTAGCAGCTAACATGGACATGCTTCAAAGACTGAAGTTGAAGGCTCTGCATCGTTTCAACTCGACGGCGACTGCCGTTGAGGATCTAACAGCCGTCCAGGAGGGGAAGTTAGGGAAAGGTCTGAAGAAGTTCTTGTCGGACGAAGTTGTGGAGAAACGCAAGGGCAAGGAGTCTTTGGTGGTGATCGATCCCCGCTTAGGCATGTGGATCCATCGTCTTCTGTCCTGTGCTCATATCCCTTCTAGCCCACTCCATATCGAAGAAGTTAGGCATCAAGGTCTCCTCGCTATCACCTGACGACCATAGCGACCTATGGAGAGGCCTTCGCGCCCAAATAGCAGCCTTGATGGATGGCCTTGACCCCAAGGACCTTGCTACCATGAGCTTAGGTTTGAGTCACTCTCTATCGCGGTCGGTCTTACCATCATGGCAGGCGTCACGTTATTCATACACATTTCAGATTCAAGCTAAAATTCTCTCCGAACAAAGTTGACACCATGATAGTACAAGCTATCGCCCTCCTCGACGATCTGGACAAGGAAATTAATATTTATGCCATGCGTGTTAAGGTGAGCTGACTGCCTCTCATCTTGTGCTTATCATTGACCCCCTCAAAGGAATGGTACGGGTGGCATTTCCCCGAAATGGCTAAAATAATCTCGGACAACCTCGCATATGCAAAGGTCGTCCGAGCTATGGGGTTTCGTACCAATGCAGCGACTACGTCATTCGAGACTACCTTGCCCGAAGATCTGGAGGCGGTCCTCAAAGCTGCTGCTGAAATTTCAATGGGTACCGAGATCTCCGACAGCGATATATCACATATACATGCTCTATGTGACCAGGTGATCTCCATGTCTGCATACCGCGCCCAGCTTGCAGAATATTTGCGCAATCGCATGAACGCTGTGGCTCCAAATCTCACAGCTCTCGTGGGAGATCTTGTTGGTGCAAGGCTGATATCACACGCTGGGAGCCTTTTACACCTGGCGAAGCATCCGGCTTCCACAGTTCAGATTCTGGGTGCTGAGAAAGCACTCTTTCGTGCACTGAAAACTAAACACGATACCCCAAAATATGGTCTCATTTACCATGTACGTAGTGCACGTTTTCTCACTCAAAGCTTGCGGGATCAAGAGTTCCACAGGCGTCGCTGATTGGCCAAGCTCCTCCAAAGCTTAAAGGAAAGGTGAGCCGAGGATTGATTACACTTGCACGTGTCACCGAGTGTCGTAGATGGCTCGTATGGTTGCGACAAAAGCTGCACTCTCGATTCGCGTCGACGCTCTCACCGACGCCGACGGCAAGTCCGAGGATCAAGCTCCTTCCATCGGTCTCGAGAATCGTGCTAAATTGGAGTCCCGGTTGCGTGCACTAGAACACCAAAGCGACATGTCTGGTGTTCGGCGATATGCGGATGATGGCAAAAAGCAACAAAAGTACTCGATGAAGGGCCCCACGAAGACGTATAACACAGCTGCAGATGCTGTCGACCTCGTCCCTACGCAACGTGAGCCGATGGAGATGGCTATTCAGGCAGTACTGGACGTGAAGGCTGAGAAGAAGAAGGCGAAAGAAGAGTTGAAAGCGAAGCGAAAGGCTGAGAAAGAAAGAGCAGCTGACTCGGACGCGGACGGGAGGGACGTCGACGGGGGTTCGAAAGAAAGCAAGAAGGAGAAAAAACGGAAACGGAGAGAAAGTGAAACACAGGTTGGCCTTTGTCGTTCTTTTGTATTCCGACGCTGATTGTGGGCCAGGAGGATGGCGAGACTGAATCCGAGCGAAAGGCGCGGAGGGAGAGGAGAAAGGCGCTCAAGGCTGAAAAATCCCAAGCGGCCGCGGCCAACGGTGCATCGCCCAAGAAAAAAAGAAGAAAAGAGGCATTGGAAGTACTTGAATGTTGAATATATCATGCGACAATATTACAGTTCCTTGCTCTCTGTGATCACGTGAGCCCGGGTGGCCCGATTCGTGGCCAGCCACAGGCAGATTCGTCATTCCAAGGGGGGCCGCGAGCCGGATGTAGGATTAGATTACTACCGATTACCTAGTACGTTGTCTTTTACGGCCGTTGCTAAAGTGTCACACCTCAGTGACTGACTACCACAGTTACTGAGGTGAGACTATACTTTCCTTAGGTTACATCTCCTTACTGATGACCTGTAGTCCTACTGTGCTACAGGTAATACATCAGTGACTGACTACCACAGTTACTGAGTCCTACTGTGCTACAGGTTATGAGCCCCAGCCAGTACAACTAAAGTTGAACAAGCTGTAACAACCCTTAGGACAGGAGTTGTAATGTTGTCCCTAAAACCCTAAACAACCAATAAAGGAAGTGGGGGGATAACGAGTGTAAAGGAAAGGGAGGTTGATACGTAGCAATGTATCCCTTGTGGACAACGACGTTATCCTGTACGCTTGACAGTAGATGATGGAAGACTTGTTAAAGACTACCAAAGTCGTTAAACGGGTTTGGTTATAAACCGTTCGCTGATATATTCCGCTGTGTAGTTTCTTAAACGATTTGTTGCGTCTCAAAGAATATACCTGTGGCAACACTAGAGTCTAAGAAAGACCCTGCATGCTCACACTATACCTTAAGTAGTAGACAATAGATCGAACCAAGCTTACAGGCCAAAACCCACAAGAACTTGACTAGAGTTCTTGGGGCGTATTCATTCATCCTTATATACTAAGGCTACATGGTCCGTGCGCATATGCGCAGCATATTACTAATACTATGTATGATAAGAGCGAA
>JBBPOI010000103.1:0-29250 GCA_038091355.1 Phylloboletellus chloephorus | reverse complement strand
CACTCTCATCCATCCTGCTCCCCCTCTGACTCCCTCCCAGTCCTCCGAGCCTACGACCACCCTGCAGGCCCTCGTCAACCTCAAGCGGCCTGCCCTCCGCTTGGTCCCCCTCACCATCGCACCCGGCGACGATCCTGACCACCAAGACTCTCACCACCACCACGGCCTCGAATTCGAGTATGATTGTGACGCACCAAAGTGCAGGATCGATGTAAACGTAATCCTCCCCGCCGATCACCCGCTTGCCGAAAGCGTCGACTCCCGGGGCTTCTCCCGCCTCCTTGTCTTCCAGTCCGTCGTTGACGGTGGCTTCGGTAAATTGCTCAATCTCGAGGAAGGCGCTACTTTGGAATTAGGCAGATTCGAACCCTCCCCTCCCCCGCAAGAGGCCCCTTCAGAGAAAGCACCTGCTGATCCCCAGGCCGCAGAACCCAATACTCCACCCACTATCATCCCTCGAAATGGTCGTCAAAGGAGGCGTTTCACACCCTTCCACTTTCGCAAGCGCACCGGTGACCGTGCTGCATCCGGTCCCGCCCTAGCCGTCGTCGATGCTGACGTGGCCAATGCTTCCGCGGAATCTGAAAAGGACAAGGGTTCCAAGGATGACATGCGGGATGGCGTCAGGGCCACCATCCGCCTCTCTGCCTTGGACGAGGATGGCATGGATGTGCCCACCGTCAACCAGCAGATCACGTACCTCCATATCGTCCGCATGGGTACTCCTCCCGCCGCCGACGAAGAAGATGCCAGACCATGGGTCGTCAAAGTCATCAAACGCGAAGCACTGGTTAGTCCTTGTTATCCATCGTTGCTGACCTACTTGTTTAATTTTACAGATTGGACCCCATACCTTCCATCTACACGAGATCTACGGTCTCACTGCCCAGTCCTCCACCTCATCCCACTCTCAGGCCGTTTCTCTCACAGATACAGATGCACATACCTACCCGCCTACCTCCCCCCCCGCTGTCCCTGGTCCTGTTCATGAGGCCGAACCTTCCTCAGAATGTCTCCTCTGTCTTTCTTCGCCCCGCGAAGTTATCCTCCTCCCCTGCCGTCACCTCGTTGCTTGCAAAGAATGCGCAATAAACATGGTCGAGTTTGGCGCGGGAGGCAACATTGTGCACAATGAAGAGAGGAATGCAACCGCAAACGCGGGCGCGGATGCTGCTGCCGGAGAAGGGGTTAGCGGCGCAGCGAACCCGAGCGGTGCGGCTGAAGGGACTAACCCTCCGACGGTCGTCCCCCCGAACCCACGTCGGAAACGCAAGGCAAAGGGGTGGTTCTGTCCTGTATGCCGACAACGTCAGTCCATTTTGTAACCTTGTTTTTCTGTCTCTCTTCCCTTGTCAGCTTGCCTCGATTCTAACGTGTGCGATTCGGTCATTGGCAGCCTACACGTCCCTCCTGCGGATCTCCACGATGCCGCCCACGAAGGACATTTCTGACGACGAGAACCGTGCGTCTACCTCCATCGACGATCCCGAGCAGGAGCACGAGGGTGCCGAGGAAGATCACGGCACTGGTACTCCTGGGCTCGCTCCAGCTAACAGCGATTCCCTGACTACACCAAGCAGCATGATGAACACCCTGCGCTCTGGATTCCGTAACCTTGCGCTCGGCGGTACGTCTCGCGCCGAGAGCGACGCGCTCGCGAGAGACGTCGAGCGTGGGCTGGAGGCCGTCTCCCCTTGAACGTATACCTTTGGATGACTGTATTGTTTCTCTTGCTCGCATTCCCCCTGGACCTCACTTGATACGCTGCGTTGTATGTAATTTCGTACGTCCGTCGACTTTGCCTTTTCTTTCTTGCTCGGTTGTGGTGGTGTACGTGGTTGCGAGGGAAGGACGAGATTGTAGTACTGCAGTTGGCGACTCGGGGAATAAGTCGTCACCTTTTGCTGTGAAATGAACGACTAGGTATCACTGGATCTGCGCCAACTCAGCCCCGAGTCAGAGTACGGGATTCAAGTGTTGTGACACATGCTCGGATGTTCTGCTTGCTGGGCCTTATGCCCCGCTGGTCCGTCGCAGATTATCTCTTGTCAACAGGGAGATTGCTTGCCGAGTGTCTGCGCAACGAGAGGAGTAGTCCATTCTCTTCTAGTAATTCCTAGTGTTCGATATCCATAGATTACTGTCTTTTCTATAGTGCAAACTGAGTAGTGTCCAACGCCAGTGCCAGACTCGCGCGCACCCTACAGCATCGTCGCCCTCTTCGGTAGCCCTGGCCCCTGCTGCTCCAAAATGCCTCCCTGTCCACCCGCACCAGGCGGGCTTCGCAGCACGTCAAACGTCCATTCCTCCCTTAACCACCTACACACCACCCTAAACGTCGACAACGACCCCTTCTCCTGCACCAACACGATCGCACACGCGTATCCAGCCGTCATCGCCTGTTTGCCCAACGCGTGCCGAGCAGACACAAGTGAAGGTGACATGGGCGGCGCTGACGAGCTGACGACTGGCGTCCCACCACCACCAGACACGCCTGCACCTCCACTGGAACCAGGACCCAATGTCGGAGAAGCAAGCCCGCCAGCCTGCGCCGAACCCACTGAGAACTCGACCCGAAACCGCACATGTTTCTGGACGACCGTGCCAGTAATCCCATCGACGATGTCATTGGTTTTGCAGCGCAGTACCACCATCGTCCCTCCACCGCCGTGATGCCCATGACCGCGTATACTATCCGCGTCCTCAAGCGCGATCGTTACTCCCAGTTGCTCCAGAATGCGAACAGTCTCGGCACGCGTTGCAGTGAGGTTGTTTGTAGAGCAAAGCACGTACGTGTGCGCCCTCCAATTGAATAGGTTAGAGAACCACCCTTTGAATTCGCCTACCGGAGAAGACAAAATGGACGGCATCGTTGGTGGACCGGGCTGGGTCGGCGAGCTTACCACCGAACGTTTTGCGTTCAGCGTGTTCGGATGCAGATCTAGAGGAGGAACTACAATCCGACTTGAGTCAAGTATATCGCGATCCCACAGAGCAGCCTCACCCTTGGGTCTCCTCTCTCTTTCCCGCTCCTTACCGTCTCGCTTCAAAAATTCGACGCCGTGCAAACTATTCCGAAGCTCCTTTCCGACCCTTCCTCCACCACGAGGCTTCGCCAAAAGCCCTCCAGAGGAATGCATGGGATCGTTTGCCTGATACAAGTGTCTTCCCTCGTAATGCTCGCTGTTCTCCTTGTTCTCTTGACCCCTTCCAGGCCGGTAACCATCTTCGAGCGGAGTCGGTACAGCGACATGACGCATGAGTGGTTGAGAATACCGTGATCGGTCAACTGAGGGTAGCGCATCCTCTCGGTAACCTGTAATAGTAGATCGTCCCTCCGGACTGTACGTAGCGTTCCCATGATGCGTAAAAACTGTGTTGAATCGATCGGAAACCTGCGTAGTAGGCTCAATGTCTATCATCGCATCTTGCTCCCCTGACCGTGGAGAAGTAGGAGCAGACCGTACTTCACTAATACCCATGCGTCGTACCACAGACATCGGAGCGGCACGAGCAACACTAGGACTTATAATTGGTCCAGCCGAATGAGGGGGATGTGGCGAGACAGGAAACAATGCCGTTGGAACGGTCATTCTCGGGACCTGGCCACGACTTATCGGAGGGGTTCCGGGAATATGCATGGGCTGGTACATCTGTTGGTTATGTGCGTGGTAATTGTGTGAATCTTGAGAAGCGATACGTGGGGAGAGCATGGTAGCCGTGGATGAACGGGCGCGCGCTAATTCAGTATGGGCGCTAGGAAGAGTGGTCGCGACGACAGGTTTCATGGTCATGCTCTTGTGGCGCGTTGGAATTTCGGCAACCGGAGATGAAATCGGACGAGGCTTCAGGGGTCGAGGCCCAACTGGAGACGGTGTGCGAGATCGAGATATCGAGGTCGGCGATTGTGCCCCCGTCGCGGGTGGATTTGGAGAAGGCGACCGAGATGGAGGCGGGGGTGCATCGCGGCTTGTGTGCAAGCTCCCATGGCGGATCGAAAGTTCGGGTTCGAGCCTGTTGGATCGCTTCTGAGAGGGTGACCTATACTGCTTCGTGATGACCTTCCCGGACAGAAGGATTTGGGTCTCATCAACGTCGAGAATGATACCATGGTCCTTCAGTGTTTGTTCCCTGTATTCGTGCAAGAGGAAATAGAATGCTTTTGCTAGTGTACCTTCTCCTTGAGCACTTAAAAGATCGGCTTTGATGACCTCGATGTCGGCGTGCTTGCCCCAGATAACGCACAAGGACTCTAGCAACTCTTCGTCTATGTGGGCTTCGGACGCAAGGGGCTTCGCGAGCTCGGCGACGGACGGTGCCGGAACGTAGACAATTCCCATAGTCGACTTGTTGAACCAAGGGTGAGCCATGATTTCGGGAATCTGAGAAGGGTTGTGAAGAAAACGAAACAGGACATCGTTGTCCTCATACCGTGATCCTTTGGCTAACGTCAACAACGAGCATGCGAGTCAGGAGGTCCCTGGCCAAAGGATCGACATATGCGGGGACATCATACCTACCGGTCTTGACTTTGGCGAGGAGGGTTCGTACGTTCTTGTCATCGAAAGGGAGCCTACCAGTGAGGAGAGCATAGAGGATGACGCCACAGCTCCATATGTCAGTCGCATTCCCCTTGTATTTCATGCCGTTGACGATCTCGGGACTGGCGTAATGAGGACTGCCACAACTGGTTTCGAGTTGGAGAGCGGGAGGAGCGAAGGCGGCCATTCCCCAGTCGGCCAGTTTGATCAAGGGGGGGTTTAGAGAGTGGATCAAGATATTCTCGGGCTTGAGATCGCGGTGGATGATAGAAAATGTGTGGGCGTAGTTGAGGCCGTAGACGATCTGCTTGAAGAATGCGAGGGCATCGAGAGGAGGGAGCCGACCGCGGTTGACCAGGAAATCGAAAAGCTCGCCACCTTCGACGTATTCCAGGACGAGGTAAAGCTCGTTCTCGCCTTCGAAGACGTCGTATATGCGCAGGATGTTGGGGTGGTTCATGAGTTTCATCATGATGATCTCCCGATCGATGCCGAGACGCTGCTTCTCCGACTTTGCGAGGTGGGTGGCCAAGGACGCGCGGGAGTTCATGAGGGGCTGAAGAGGGAGGATTTTTACGGCGGCGAGCTGGCCCGTGCGACGGTGTTTGGCGATGCGGACGCGGCCACTGGCGCCCTTGCCGACGCACTCGCCAATGACCCAGTGGCCGATGTATCGCGGGTCCTCGGGAAACTCGAAAGCACCGACACCAGCGGCGGCTTTCTCCTTCTGCCAGCGAGTGCCGAGATGAGCGTTGTACTTGATGGGAGGCGCTCTGGGGGGGGTGTCGGTGGGCGGGGCCATCGCGGCGGGCGGGGCGGGGGGGAATAGAGTGTGGTGGTGAGAGAACAAGAACAGGTTTGAAAGACACGGGCAACTCCGCTTTTGGTATGCGGGCAATTAGAAGGTCTCGCAGTAGCATCGAACATGCGTCCGCTGCTCCTCCTTCCGCTCGCTTTCTCTGCATCCCCCGTCGCTCCCTTCTCCTTCTCCTTCTCCTCCCAGCCCCAGCAATGCGCCAACATCTCCCTCCAAGTCTCTGGCGCAGGCAGCCCCCCCAACAGCGTCCTCATCATCCCCTATGGTCCCTCTCCCCTGCCAAACAACATCGAGGCGCGCACGATCGTATACCAGCAGTTCTCCGGAGACGCCTCCTCGGTCTCCTTCCCCCTCAAATACCCCACCAACTCGCAGTTCGTCGCAGTGGTCAGTCGCCCTCCTGCCACCCCCGCAGCATGACCGATTCTCTTCCAGGTCAGCGACAGCACAGGATTCGGCTCCGGTGGCACTAGCGTCGCGGCCACCGTCATGGCCAGCGACGATAGCAGCTGCTACAACGCAACGCAAAACGTCTCTCCAGACTTCCCCTTCAACATCGACCCTCCAAACCAAGTCGTCCAGTGCAGCCCAAGCAGGCTATGGTGGTCTGCAGATCAAGTACAAGGGTAATCTCCTCCCCACCAATTCGCTCGTGGTCCTGACGTGATCTTTGCTTATATCCAGCACCCCCAACTTTCAGGGCGTCATTCCTGGGGGACAGTCGTTTTCGATACCAATCGGCCAGCTCACCAACGTCACGGGCGAAGGCATTGGTTTTGATTGGACCCCCAACGTCCGCGCCGGTGCTACCCTCTTGATAGTTGCTGGGGACAACCGCGGCCTCGGGACCGGTGGCAGCGAACCGTACAACGTCGCTGCTGGCCTGTACCCGAACAGCTCGTGTCTCACGGACACCTCCCCATCATCTACTGCGGGCCCACCTGCTGGCGGTATTTATCCCACGAACTCCAGTGGCGGAACCACCGGTGGAAGCGGCAGTAGGTCAGTATTAACCTTCATTCATTAAGAAGCCTTCCGTTCACGCCACATACTCTGATTCTCAGTTCTAGCGATACAGGAGCCATAGTGGGTAAGTCAATTGCCTCTCTCTTTCCAATCTCTGTTCAACTTCCGCATCAGGTGGCGTGGTCGGGGGGCTGGCTGCGATCGTCCTCCTCGCACTCGCCGGGTTTTACATCATTCGGCGCAAGACCGCACCCAAGTCTCAGAAAGAGCGGCCCGTCGATCTCCTACACGGCGATCCTGACGACGACAACGAGCCACCTTCCAACTCCGAGATCCCGCAATACCTCCGGCCTGAACCTTACCTTGTCGCGGCACCCACAGACGTCTCTTCCGCCTATGCACAAGAAGACGGTGGTCGTGTCTCTATCGCAGGCTCCGGCTTGCTGTATGACTCGCGCAGTAGCTCGCGCTACGGAACATCGGCCCGTCCCCAGTCCGGAGTCACAACGTTTTCAGACCCACGGTCTGCGACACCGGACATCGATGGCGGTGTTGTGCCTTCCGGGTCTACGACTGGCTTGACGAGCTCGCGCAAGTCACCCATGCCAAGGCAGTTGAGAGCAGTCAATATCATCCAGCATGAAGATGCCGGCCCGAGCGCTGCGGAAGCAGCCGAGCAGCCAGAAACTATCGAGCTTCCTCCAGCATACACTCATATCCGAAAAGACCCTTGAGCTGTTGGCTGCAAGCATTGTCTCGCTGCTTTGTTCTTGTACAGAACCCCACTGCGCGCTTTTTCGTTCGCTTCCTGTTTCTTCGATTCTGCGGCTAAATCGGCACTTTGCCTTGACCCGTACTTCCATGCACATTGATTCCGTTCCGCCAAACTCTTTATCCCGATATCCCCCGAACGGCTGGTTGTTTCCCTGATGTATATATAGTAACCGCCGCCAACGGTGATTGACACCTACCAGATCTCCGCACAGACAGCTTACCAGGCGCAATGGACGCTGATTATAATACCATCCCCCCACCGTTCCACCCACGAGCTTTCCTTATTTGCTGAGTATTGTAGTGTTTATTGTACGCTGCGCAGCTCTGAAATCCATTACCCGATGATGTCTGGATCATGAGGTGCCACGCAGTAAAATGTGTCAGGACAACCCGAGAACAGGTCTGTCGGGATCTGATGACACAACTTGACTTCGACCACACATGCTTGACGACAGTGACATCCCCACCGAGCGGATCCTCTGACTCTGATCCAGACGATACCATCCAAAAAAAGAGAGATTTGTATCAATATACGTGGATACGACGAAATCAGAGAACGCACGATCCACTATTGAGACAGTCTATTTTCGAGCCCTCTCAACAGCCCGATACTCGCGTCCGTCGCCGGTCGGTCTCCAACCTGGTACCCAAATTCCTCCACCAGCCGCTTCTCAACCTCTCGCGCGTGCTGCAATTCACCCGCGATGACGAACCCACGCAACACGTTCGTGTGGACCCCCAAGAGAATGTCCGAGGGACGAATCGGGGTGTCTTGCTGACCGCTCCGTTTCTCGTTTTTCTGCCGCTCGATTTCCTCTAGACGGTCCAGGATGCGCAAAGCGATGAGTGGGTCGTCGTGTTGTGCATACCCCCGCGCGACCATGCCCCACTGTATCATCGAAGGCTCGATGCCGAGACTAACTATGTCCCGTAACACGCTTGCTGCCTTCCCGGGGTTACTCCGCGCCCACGACGAAACGAAGGACGAGAAATGCGCGGCGTCATACGTATCCGGGGGCAACTGTAATCTTGGGTGCTCGGATTCTGGAGACTGCCGAGAACCATCCCACCCTGGTTCTTGTTGCTTGCTCTGTCTGACGAGCGACAACAAGAGGTTGTACATCCTCTCTTTTTCGGCCCTTGGAGATAACGCAACGATCGCTTCCCAAACGACCGCGGTGTGATATGCCGACGGCCATAGTTTCTCCTTCATCGGATACGGGGGAGTCACTAATCTTTTGACATGTTCTTTCCTGGATTGTTGTCCTCGCTTTCCTCTGATGAGCGATAGAAGTGTTTTTCGCGGGACGCCGACGAGGTGGAAATGCTGCGAGAAAACGAAAAGGACATGAATGTACTCCCGTCGTGAGCGGTGATGAAGCATCTCGGTGAATGCCCAGGTCGAAGCTGATTTGGGCGAGTGGCGGTATGCGAGAGAACGGAGAAGAGTGGGTGCGCGGGTGCGGCTGAGAGACTGGTACGATGTTATGAAATTATGCAGAGCGTGAGGGGAGGGCGGGGAATGTGATCTCAGAGCGATGCGTAGGGAGCGAAGGCGCGCTGCCAGTACCGCAATGGGAGCGGAGTGTCCTGCGGGGACTGTTTCGCAGTCAATTCTGACTGGGTGGACGATGTCCTCCATAGGCCACGAAGGATACACAGTGCGAATCCGGTCGATGGCCATTTGTCGGTTTGGAGCATGTTTGGCAACGATGTGCAGCGTGAAGTCGGAAATACGAAATCCGCGCGACTGTGCAATCGAGATGAGGTGGAGTGCTGCTTCACCTTTGCCTGCTAATGCGGCTGTTCTGATGGAAAGACTGTATGCGCCAGCTAGAAAGCCTGACGGCGGAGACATGGCCTTCCTCGAATAGTAACCACGGGATACATCCTCCATCTCGCGTAAATACTTCTCCACGACCGACGACCGGGCATAGCGAGCAAGCGTGGACACGACCTGCATCGCTGCGTTTCCGGAATGATAACCTTTTGAGGCGAGTACAAGACCGAAACGGTAGACCAGTGTGATATTGAGATGGTCCATGGTCCGAAAGATTCTTTCTCGGATACCATAGAACGACTGCCATCTTTCATCGCAATCGGGGACAAGCGACAACCAGGCCTCGAACGCATCCAAACGCTCCTTTGCGGACCCTTTCGGGCGACGCTCCGTGATCGCGTGTAATGCTGCACCGAGATAGAGGACGTCATGAAGGATGGGTGTATGGTGGGATATCATCTCGCTGCGGAGTGACTCGGCAGCGCGGAAGTCGCCCTTGAAGACAAGGGATGCAAGGGCCTGTGAAGAGCTGAGCGGCAAAAATTGTGCACCAGGCGTGGAGACGGATGAGTATTCCTCTGACATGGGCTCGAATACCGAGGCATCTGGGTGGGCGGTAGGATACGGGATTGTCTCTATCTCGAGAGAGGCTGGCGATGGCATCTGAAGAGCGATGTTGAGGTGGCTACGAGCCTGGAGCCATAGTCGGGAGGGAATGATATCGAGACGCAGTCTGGCACGGACTGGGAGGAGCCAGGGAGTGTGTCCCACCATCCATGTTGCCATCAAGGACTGGCTCGTTCCAATGCCAATATAAATATAATGTGCGGAATGCTGTGCCACTGATAAAATGACGAGCAGTGTCGGGCAATGATTCGGAGCAATCGTACGTGGTGCTACACAATGTCATCGTCGCGCTTACAGTCCTACTAGATGCTCTTGTTTCGCGGGGCAAGTTGTTGTCTCGTCTCAGCATCCCTGTGTCAATTCGTGGCACTAGACGTGTCCACTGATTCTGGACCATGTTACGATACTCATCCTAGCGAAGCCTTGCTTTCGGTAAGATTTTACCATCCTTCTATCTTGCAGTTGGAGCACCCTGCATCCCTTTAACCTGGACCACTCCAGGTTGCAAAAGTCCACCTCTTACTACGCAACAAAGACGCTACGAGGACAACTGTACAGGTTAGACATCCACCCAAATACGGCGTTGACTCTATGTCTCGTTTATCTATCGACATGCAGCAATAAGTAGAAGCTGCAGTACATCAGCATTGAAGTATGGCATCCTTACTCAGTAAACGGGCAAGTGGTTGCACGATGTGCGGCGAGTGAAAATGTACCGAAATCAAGTATCATAGCATAGCCACACTGACCGTTTTTTGCCTACTCAACACGACATTCATCCCACGGACCTGCATTTGGATCTCTCCTGCTGATGGTCGAGGTTCTCCGGCTGCCGATCTGTTGTTGCTAACCTTGCTGCACGGGTGGAAAGGCATCACGCTGAAAGTCCCTTGTATGAGTGCACTTTTTGATTCCGGAGTGAAAAGCAAATGTATAGTGGTCTAGCAATGTGGCGGAGCATGACAGTTCTCTTCAAGAGCCCCTATAAACACCCCGCTTTCGAACCATCGAAATGGCTCCGCAAACACAAATCAGCCTTGCATCGACAACGCTTCTGCTGTTCTTGACATATGTCCCCCTTCTCTTTTCTATTCTCTCGTCTTACCCGCAAATTTTTGAGGCTCACCCGATTCAGCATTTTCTTATTGGCCTTGCTCCGTGGTGGTTGGCTTACCTCTCCGCGAGGTGGTACATCCGTCTGGCTCAGCTGTCCTCCCCGTTGTACCATCCACTTGGATGTCTAGCGCAGTGCTGCATCTGGGTGTTCCACTGGGTACTCTCAATATATCATGCTTTCTTCGGTGGGTATCACAACATCATTATCTGGATTAACATGCTGAACATTCTCTGTCCTGCCAAGTCACAAAATACACCCTGTGGACATACCTAATCACCGTATTCTGCGCCGCCATTGTGTTCTTTGCAGAAGGGTTATTCCACAGTCTTATCACTGTCGGTTGTAAGGATACAGCAAACCTCGGTTTTTACGAAAATGTGCGAAAGGGCTATGGGCAAGGTAGGATTCACGTCGTGCTCGTCTTGCTTGATGGTTGACGTGAGTTGAAGGCTTGACAATATTCGTCAGGTCATGGTACTTGGTTGATGCAGGGACTCCGCTGCAGCAAGACTGGACCCGGGTCCGGCGGTCAATGCCGTCCAGATCCATGACCATGTAGGAAAATCAATACACATTCTCCAGGTAACCATTTGTGGATCAGAGAATATAAATGCTTACGGCGCGATCGTTCCAGTTCTGTACGAAATAGTAGGCTTAATGGTTCGAGGTTGTCAAAGTGGAGGGACCCACGATGCGAACAAGTCTCTAGGCAGACCAAAGACGTCGAATGAAGAGTCGTTCCATCTATTATCAGTGCGAACAGGACTCACAACTTGTATCAGGTTCTTCTTTTGCGGTAGCGAGTGCCTCCGGACAACAAATTTTACAGTACAACTCTTTCCGCATGGTTTTCTGCCGGAACATATACACGCACACGTGGGGGTAAGAAGAGTATTGATATAAGACGCTACGTCGAATTCGCCAGGCCGTGTCGACTAGACAATGCTGAGCATGTTTTCCACCTGACGAACTCAACCTGTCCGAAGATATTGGAGAGCATGGCCTGCTCACAACCCTATACCTAGGTTTCATTCCAGTCATAAATCCGTACTGTGTCACCTATGGCCCACTATGGAGACAGGCCTTACAGGTTGCAAGACGGTCGGGGAGAAACGTATATACCAGTCCTTGCACGTCCGAAAGATAAGGCTGCGTTGAAACGGGGCTGGTAAGGTCCTTTTTCTCCGTGTCCGTACACATCAATGGGGTTCTCCTCGTAACAGCCTCTGCCTCCTTCACCCCCTCCTTGATGATGTAAATGCCTCCCATCTCCTTGTTACAGATTTCTTTGGCCATGTCCTCGCATCCGATCTCTTACCGAGTACCCCGCAGTTGAATAATCTATCCGAGTCTGCTCGCCGCCTACCGTGTGCCCGCGATAATCCAGCGTGCGCTGAGGTGAGCATGCAGGTCGTATCTGAGGGGGGTGGGCTATTGACAACGACATTCAGAATTGATGACGACACGACGCCCGACAGCATGGTGCTACAAATGCAAGAGGCCCTCGGCCCTCGCTGCGTGTGGTGGGAAGTGGTTAAAGTCCTACGAGATATATTTTCTGGGACGGTCAGTATCATTCTACCTTTCATTGTACTCACAAGTGTGGTGTTTGTATTGTCAGGCTCAGTGCAGTCCCCAAGATGCTACCATGCTGATGACTCCTCATGACTCGGCTGTCCACATCGCATCCCAATTGTCTGTTATAATCACGCGGCTGCCATATGACATCATTACGGTGCCGGCGGCTCTCAGCAGCGGGAGTCGCAGGTTTGCATGTGATTCCGATGGAACTCAACCCGCGACTTGTGAATTCGTTCCGGGCACAGCCTATTTGTTACTCACCAAAGATAAAGTCTACTAGGGCATGGGTCCAAATCGTTGTCGCAGTGAAGAACTCTGGACATGAACCGGTATAGGAGATACCTGGATGTCATACGTCATACCGCCGGGTATCCCTTCAGATGGTGCAGTACCGAGAATCATAGATATTTTCATCACCGAGCTCCAAGAACGATCAGTCGGTAGGTGGGCTATATCATATCACTTGGAGTCAAAGCACAACCCCCTAGTAGGAACAGGGGCTTCGAGATGGTGCAACTCTAAACGCTTAGAGCTGTCACAAGGTCGCGTAGGGGCACGATAAGCTTTACGGTACGCCTCTGTTTCACGCCAACATGAAACGATGAGCGATTCCTCATCAAAATCACGTATCACGGCGAAGGAATTTATCCTCGTGAAAAAAAATGTGTTCGAGTCGGAGCCGCGCCTGCGCACGTTGAATTGTGACATGCCGTGTGACAGGCGCGTGTGTCACTGATTGCACAGAAATCACATGTCGATCCCCAAAGGTATATGAACCCTGTCCCGGTCATCTCTCTTCCTCCCGTCTTCATTCCTTCCCTCCATTCTCTCGTCGTCTCAACCCCGCTCCACTCATGGCGGCCGCCACACAATCCCAGCCTCAGCCCCAGCCTCAGTCCCCAGTCCCCGAACTCACCGTTCTCACCCGCGTCGCCTCCATCCCTATTATCGCGTCCTCTTTGGATCAGATACATGCAGCCCTCTCGTCG
Source organism: Phylloboletellus chloephorus (assembly GCA_038091355.1). NCBI lineage: Eukaryota > Fungi > Basidiomycota > Agaricomycetes > Boletales > Boletaceae > Phylloboletellus > Phylloboletellus chloephorus. The sequence continues at coordinate 16,058 of JBBPOI010000103.1, read as the reverse complement.
AATGTGCTCACCCGGTCCCCGTATCACGCCGCTCAGGTCCTTACGCAAACCGCATACAACTTCTCCCAGCCACTGCAAACCCGTCTCGCACCCCTCATCGTCTCCGCGGACGGATATGCCAACAAGGGACTTGATGCTATCGAGCAAAAGTACCCGTACCCTTTCAAGGTCAAGCCAGAGGAAGTAGCCACCTATGTGCGGGAAAGGCGTGATAGCGTCGTGTCCTCCGCAAACGAGCGGTTTGACAAGAACGTCAAGTCTCCAGCGGTCGGCGTTGCGGAGGGCATCGACAAGGCACGTCACGTTTAATCGCACGCGCTCCAAGGTAACTTACGGACACCCGTAGAGATTTACCCCTATTGTCGACTATTTTGAGAGCGCCGTCAACAAAGTCGGGAACGAGTCGAGCCCAAGTTCGCCGACCTCCACTTCGTCAGAATGCCAGTATCAGTACCAGCGCGCATACGCCGTCTCCATACACCTGAGAGACAACTTTTACGTCTATTCCGCGGAGCATATCAAACAGCTGCAGCAACAAAGCGTCCTTGTGTGAGTAAACGTTTTATTTGCACCGATTATATGCGCTCACTATTATTCAGTCAAAAGGCTATCGAGACCGCCAACTCCATTCAGGGGCTTGCTTCAGCGTCCATTACCGGCGCTCAAACACGGATCCATGCTTTGTCGGATAGCATGCTTCAGGAATTGCAGAAGCTGCAACAGTCTACTGCTGCGCTTCCACACACCCTTCAGTCTACTTATCCCGACATCCCAAAAACCATTACGGATCTGCGCGACATTGTCACAACTCCTGACATGTCAGTCAGCGACAAGGTCCACCGCGTGGGCAAGGAGGTCAAGGAGGGTGTCAAGCCGATGCTGGAGAAGCTCTCGCAGAGAATCGGCGACCTCGTCAAGGCCATCGGCATCAAGAAGGACGAGGTCGCCGGCGCAGTCCAGAATGACAACGGACACGCGGTGCAGTAATATTACTCGAGCCCGGTTCCTTTAGGCTGTTGTACTGTTCTCCCTCGTCGATTAATATCTTATGTCCTAGACCCAGACCTTAGATTGTTTTCTTCCGCTCTCAGCCTCACGTAGCGCCACGCATGCACTTTGTACGCATTTCTTCACGCTTGTCAATGGGAATTCTGTGTGTATGGTCGCTGTCCGGCAAGAGGGAAAGTCAAGACTGGGCAAGCAGCATATCTCGGCACAACTCAGTACAAGAACACAACGACTAGCTTGAGTGACGACACAATCAGTACATGGGCACCAGCGCGTGAAACTCGTACAACGCCCACCCGAAATTGCTTAACAGTACAGCCAAATGATACACGCCGGCAACGACATCGCCCCCAGGCACATGGAGAGATGAGCACGCACGCACCCTCACCGATACTCTTCCTTTCGTGGCGAGACAAGTCCAGTCCACTGGAACGCATCCAGACTCGAGATGGAGTTGCGCTTATCCGCCGTGGTCGCAACGATGCGCGGACTTGCGCTCAGACGCATGCTTGTTCGGCTGCTCGAGCGTGATCGGGCGGAGAGATCGCGGGATGATTGTGAGGAAGACGAGGAAGCACGTCGGTGGCGCATGCGTTGTGTCGGGTCGACGTCTGGGATGTTGGCAATTCGGGCGAAGAGCGAGAGGACTGCCCGAGGTGGACGTACAGCAGGCGTTAGGCAAGATGAGGGGATAGAACTCACTGTCGACGATGGAAACTATACCGCACAGGTTTCCGCTTCCCAGGTTGGAGAGGGAAGGGGACGAAGACAGGGGAAAGTCGTTGTCGGTGACGAAGAGTCGATGCGAGTTAGCTGTGAAGTCATATGCTGATCAGGAGATCAGGATGGGAAAAGCAGCAAGCAGACGAACTGGCAAGAAGCTTCTGGATTGTGTACGAAAGGGTACTGGTTGGGAACACGACGTATACTGCACAGGCGAGGTTTTCCAATGTTTCGTTCGGGTGATAAGAAATGCCTCTCACCTGGATATTTGTCGACACCGTCTGTCAGTCCGTCAGGCTCCTACGATAATATCAGTGTGAGATTCAGACCGCAGTGACAAGCATCAAACCTTGATTTGCGCGATAAAATGGTGCACAGGGGTGGAAAGTATATGGTTGCTCTGGGACGGAACTACTATCTAAAGACAAAAAATTAACATCTAAACAAGGATGTTGTATCCGTGTCGTCATACCTTGCCAACATCAGTGACGCTAACAGCGCTCAATAATGTGCCCAAATCTTCATCAATGACAGCGACACTGCTCACGCCTTGCTCGCTCATGAGGCGCATCACATCGAGGACCTGTGCTGTGCTTGTGGTTGCAATGACGGAAGAGTACATATGAAGGGAAGGAAGGGTCAGTGCATAAAGCGAGTTTGTGAGATAAGATTGGAACGCAGGAGTACGCTCCGCGTAGGTAGAGAACCAGGATAGAAGGCGCATATCGGATACCATTCCAAGATACATGTTGGATGGAGAGGGCGAGCGTACAAGTACTATCGGTGTGCATTGAGCGTTGATCCATTTCGTTGGCTGACGGATGTCCTACCCCTGTGTGTTCCACGCGCAAAAACGGACAACAAAGACACCACGGTGGCGTCGCAGGGTAGAATCTCGAGAAAGTTCTTCTCCGACAAGTCTGCCCGCGGATCAACGATCGGGAAGGAAGGGGGACAAAGATGCTCACTGCTGACTAGATGGACAGGAACGTGACCAGAGCGCGCCGCAGACATGATTTGGTCTGCGCGGGCGTTTGCTTTGAGCTCATGGGGAGGGATCGTGTGCCGCGTGGCGGCCAAGGTCAAGAACGCGTTTACATCAGAAAACTAGATCACTCTCAGAGAAGGGCACGATCCGAATAATGTATACACGCACGTCGAAGAGGCCAAGAAAGGGGAAGCTCGCCTGAATGTTAGGCAAAGCCTTGACTGCCAAACACGAAATATCTTCCCTCAGGAGCAGCTGTAAGGATACATGAGCATGGACAACAGAGAAAGAGTGCCAAACTTGCATCACAAGCGTCTTCCACGGTACAGTCTGCGTCTACGGCAACGATGCGACAGTCGATGAGATCTGCGTGCACGGAGATATGTCAGTGACAAGTTAGACGGATATGTTGACAACGATCAACCTTTGGCATGGACCTGCGCCCACGATTCGACCCATTTCTCAGCTTCTGGACCTGCTACCACCGATTGGAGCATCACCGCCCCCAACGGTGAATCACGGCCAGTAGGGCTTCTGGTATTGGCGACAGAAATGGAAGCTCTTCGCTGTTGTGCAATCGTGATGGGCTGCATATCAAGTCCAGGATGCTTGTGGAAGTATGAAGCGTACGGTCGTGTAGACGTGGTAATGAGGAAGGAAGTAAAGCGGGGTAGCGGGCAGGAAGATGTGCATCACTTGAGACGGTGTGCATCGTAAAGCCTCAAATAGTTACTGTACGTTCGATTCAGCTACCAGCCCGCACACATTTTCCACACAGCAGAAGCTGGGCCCAGCTAAGATAGTAAACCAGGTATGGAACGCGTTCAAGCTCGAGAGCCTCTGCTGACAGTCCTGCGCGTGCACAAAGGCCACCCTTACCATGTCTTCTGTCCCAGTCACTCCGCAGGATGTACCACCCTACCTGATACAACCGCTGATACCTGCGATCACCGGCAGTGATATCTCATGCGCTCAGGCCCTGGGTATGCACAATGCAATGCCTCTTGTCCTGCTTACCCATGTCGTTTAGGTTCCGATGTCTACGTGGGATGTACCAACGGTGAAATATTACGATACGCTCTGCAAGCCGAACCCGATCCCACAAAGGTTAGTCGAGTGAGAATGTGCCAGCGCTGCGATTACATGTTGCTCCGTTCCCGCAGCAGGAATCGTACTCTCTGCTCTCACGTCAGAGTCTTCCGAATGGTAAACCCATAGATGAACTCGTCCTCGTCGCTTACATTTCCCGTGTGCTGATTTTGTCCGGTGAGCGGACACCATCATATCACTCGCCACCACTCAATATACATTCCAAGATCGACAAATCCACTTCTATACTTTACCTTCGCTTGACCCCGTGCCAAATATCAAGCCCATTCGCCATGTGGAAACCTTTGCAGTTGATCAGCACCATCTTCTCCGGTCCGCACCCGCAGTGCACGACATTCAGACCAAGCTGCAACCGGTTGACTTCTGTGTCATAAAGCGGAATGCTATTGCGCTGTATAGCCTTTATGAAGATCGCCTGGCTTTTTCTAGGGTGGGTCTTCTACTCGATGAGAATCCAATTGACAATGGCGGACTTCCGGTTTATATAGGAAATCCCATTTCAATCCGGAGCTCAGCTAGCACGACGTGCGGGACAATATCTCTGTGTCGCCGACAGCCAATATTATAACATTATCGATCTGCAAAGTGCTCAGATGTTCCTTTTGCTTCCACTTTCTCAGGCAACGGACGATACAACGCCGGTCAAACCGTTTATCGTGGTTGTCGGTGGAAATGAGTTCCTCTTGCTCTCGTGGACTGGTGCAAGTACGATCGGTGTCTTCATCACTGGGGAGGGTGATCCTGTCAGGGGCACGCTAGAATGGCCAAGTCATCCACTCTCCGTCTGTGAGTGGTGATGCATCTACCTCTCTCCACACTGAAAGAAACCATGGATGATAGGCCTGGACTACCCAAACGTCACGACACTCCTACCGAATGGTACGATCGAGGTCCACAGCATCGAGACCCAGTCGATCATCCAAGTCGTCTCCGCGCCGCTGGATAGCGACGCGGTGGGGGGTCAGAGGATTGGGCTGGTGGCATCTGTGGGCGGATACATGGTGCCGCCCGAGAAGATGCGGAAGACGACCCTGCGGTTTGATAGAGAATAAGGTGCAGGTGGCGACATTCTCGGTGTGTCTGTACCCACACATGATATATCTTGTTGTTAACGGTCCACTCGAGGATGTGGCTTTGTCCACCTGAGGAATCCACGAAAATCAACGCACGTGACTGGGCGTGTCGCGTTCCTTTGTGGCTGTTTAGACGCTGTCGGCCTTCACCTTCTTGGCGCGTACATAAACAAGCCCGCAACTCGCTGTGTAGACCGCCAGTGCATCTCTCCATTCTTTCGTTTCTATCTCACATTGCACTCCCAGCGACACCGATGGCCTGTTCATTCGCCACACTATCACTCTTGTTAGACGACTCTGATGTACCTCAGACGCCCCCTCGTTCTCCCAGCCGTCTTGACTTTTGCACAGAAGACATAACACACGGTGATTCTACTTTTGAAGCGGACGATGACCCGGCAGCACACAAGATCGACTGGGCCTACGCACTCTTTCGCGATAATTGCACGTACAAGCGTGTTGAAGAAGATGCCGACAAGGCCGACACCGCACCCCGTCTTCCAATTGTAGAGAGCGACGAAGATGACCCATCGCAGGGTACGGACCCATACCCCAACGGAGCTACAAGCACATCACATACTTTTCCAGTGCCACCCGAACGCCAACTGTATCGGCCTGTCATCGAGCCTCGAGCTCCGACACCAGTCCGCCCGCCTTCGATACAATGCCAATTTGACGCACAAGAACACACGCACCCATCCCGCATCTCGACGCAGAGACTCAACTACCCTCATCACGGCTTCTCTCGTAGCGCCCTTCTTCACCAGAAATCATTCTGGAATTTACGACATGAAGAATGGGTGGAATGGCAGTCACATATGGAGCAGGACGAGGCGCCGAGGCGGGAATCGGAGACAAACAGAGCATATACGGGCATCGCTTCATCCCAACCACGCGTCGCAGGGAGTCCACCCCCATATATGCGCACCCCTCCGTCTGGGCTGGAGCGTGACCTCGGAGAGCACCCACCAAGGAAACACGAACAGGACGTACGAGCTCCGATCTACCCTCGCGTTGGGGATATCTCGGCATTGAGGGATCCATATTCTGTCAATATCGATCGCTGCTTTTTCAAGTTCCCTTTGTGGACACTTCACAAGACGCTGTATGTGTTTGACATGTTCCAGAGATCTACATCGTTGGCGCCATCGACGTCTGGACATGCGGTCAACGTTCCGGAATCAATATCCTCGTCGACTTTGAGTTCATACACTTCTGCGACCTCGGGAGACGATGAACACTCGGACGACACGCTGGTCGCTGATGATAGCTCAGTGACCAAAGGCGAGTTCCCTCTAGAGAGCTTGTCACGCTCTTCGACTCCACCTTCACAAAGTCCTCTCTCGTGGAACCACTTATGTGCATGGGAATTGTCGTGGTATGCCAGATGGGAGTTATTGATCGGCCTCGTTCAACGGGACCAGACCAACCAAGAAACCTTTGATATCTCCACGAAATTGGCGTCTCCCGTTGAGCTAAAAGTAGCCTCATCTTCGCCGCCCGGGCCGATCTTTGGCTTTTCTGGTGAAGACGGAGACGAGGAAAGCGAAGACGAAGACGAAGATTATGGGACGCTAGTGTCAAACCCAGTTTTCGGCGCGGATTTCGAGGATGGGTATCAGAGGGCCATCGCTTTTTTCGGCAGAGAGTCGAGGGGTTCGGAGGGGGCCTTGTGAATGGACGTGGACATTCAGTACATTCGAGCATATGAGGAGACAGAATTGGTATCAACATGTATAGTTTTGTTACACAGACATCTAACTTGACGGGTGTTGTATATACTAGACTGCGTCTTCCTGACATTTCATTTCCAACGCACCAGTTGAATGCGACGAGCAAATACTGCATATAATCATGAATAATGTATCATAGTACATACACTCCGAATAAGCTACCAACACAAGGAGACAATACCCAACGATACATTGACGAGGCGACGTGCAGCGCCTCACTTTGCGGCGGAACTGGAGAACTGCAATGTCTGTGAGCGACGAAGCGCATCAAGGAGGCAATGACTACCAACTTTGGTGACAGACTTGGTGCCTTCTGAGATCGCGTGTTTCGCGAGCTCACCCGGAAGGATCAGACGCACAGCAGTCTGAATCTCACGAGAGGAGATGGTCGACTTTTTCGAGTAAGCAGCGAGCTCTGGCAGTTGCTCGGATCAGGAACGAACGAAAGACTGCGATTGTGAACGTGCATACTGGATGCTTCGGTAGCAATACGCTCAAAAATGTCGTTTACAAAGGAGTTCAAGATAGCCATTGCCTTGTTCGAGATACCGACTTCAGGATGGACTTGCTTGAGAACTGGCGATTGCGAGTGTCAAGAAAACGCCGGCGTCGGGATAGAATAACGTACCTTTGTAGATGTAAGACGAATACGTCTCCTTGCGGACCTTTCTCCGCTTCTTCTTCTCCTCCCCGCCCGCCGCTGGAGCAGCGGTCTTTGCGGTCTTCTTTGCGCCCTTTGCACCCTCTGTGGTTTTGGTGGGTTGCTTGGACGCGGTGGCAGAGGCGGGAGCTTTCCCGCCTGTGGAGGCGGGCTTGGGAGCCATTACGACGATTAGATAGCAGTTGCCGCGATATGGATGACACTGACAGAGACTTGGAATTCGAGCGAACCCCTAATATACTGGTCACGTGATGTTTACATTTGCTTGTCCATGTCGCGTCAACGACGCGTTTGTTGACTGCGCGTTGGAGTATAAAAGGAAGGAGGACGCATCGCTCTCGATATCTCAGCATGCCCGCAAAATCTCTTGCTAGAAAGCTCGACCGAAAGCCCAAGGACGTCGAAGCCGGGACGGGCCGTTCCCGCTCTGCCCGGGCTGGCCTCCAGTTCCCCGTCGGCCGCATCCATCGCATGCTCAGAAAGTCCGCTCTCAGCCGCCGTATCGGAGCTGGCGCACCAGGTCATTCTCTCCCGCACCCGCCGTTTCGCTGTCTAATTCAACCACCCTTAGTATATCTTGCCGCCGTACTCGAGTATCTATCCGCGGAGATTCTCGAGCTGGCTGGCAACGCAGCGCGCGACAACAAGAAGCGTCGCATTAACCCACGACATCTCCAACTGGCAATTCGTAACGACGAAGAGTAAGTCACTCACTTCCTTGTTTCCACTGCTAATCTTTCCCTCAGGCTGAGCAAACTGCTTGGTAACGTGATCATCTCCGAGGGAGGGGTTGTACCGTTCATAAACCCAGCGGCAAGTTCTCACTAATTGCATTTGACTGACCGCTCACCGTTTCTTCAGCTTCTGCCGGCCAAGAGCAAGAAACTAAGTGTCGAAAGTCAGGAAGTATAGAAAGTGTATCCATAATGTACCTTGGTCCTATCGCCAATCGATTGGCTTGATGCTACTAGTTTACTCTTTGTACTATTAACATCCTTTGGTACTTTGGCTGCCGCTATGAATTTCGTCGTCAACTCCTCCGTGTTACCAGGCGCAAATAACATCCCACCTATAACCATTGCGTGACTCGTTGAGGATATCATACAATATCGTATACCACACTTGACCCGAAACTATCCCATTTCTAAGCACCTTTACCTTCCATGGCATCTTCCACAAGCTCTCCTACCCATCTCTCAAACAACTCAGGAAGCATGACACCTTTTTCGTCAAAGAATGCGCTATACGCCTTTGAGCTTTGCGCGCGGTGTTTGGCAAGCAGAGACTTGCCACCTGACGTAGACTGCACGTAGGTAATGTTCAGCGAATAGGAGGGCGCGTTCGCAGGTGACGTTTGCGAGGATGAGGAAGAGACCGGGATGGTACGCGAGGAAACAGTAACGCGTTCGGTTATGATTCGCTTTGCGAACGTCTTGCGTCTGCCAACGAACACGATATCACCCTCTACGAAATATGCGTAGAGTGCTTGAAGGGATGTCAATATGACATAACTGGTAATGAAGCATTAGAGGGAGGGATGACGCTAGTCTATCACGGAACACATGCATTATGAAACCGGCCCAAACGCCGGGTTTGGACTGCTCGAACTCGACTTTCCAGCCGTACAGCCCGGTTGCAGCAGCGACAAGTACGCCTGCCCAGCCAAGCGTGAGCCGCACGTCCGTATGGAGGTGGATCTGTTTAAACAAATTCGGACGCGACAGATACTGAACGGCGGGTGAACAGGATGCTATTAGAGATGTCCAAGGGAGACGTACACGCTTAAGAGCATCATCACAAGCATTCCGAAGGTCGGTTGCGTTTGCGTTGTTGACCTTGATGGTGTCGCGCTCCTCGGCGGAGACTGGTATGCTCAGAGGGCCAGGCGGCTTTTCCGGCGAGGCGAAGCTACCGCGACGAGACCCTGAGGCGGCCGCTGGTGGCTCTGGCATGAAATCCTTTGCCGATTTTTTCTGTGGCATGCTGGGAGTGGGGACGAAGGGAAGACAAGCGGAGGACGTGTACAATACACTGTGGGAAACACCTTCCTGGTTTGGATATGCACCTCCGATGCTGCCTGAATCCATCGCAGTGCTCGGTGGAGGTCTGACCGGCCTTTCAGCTGCGTTCCACCTTTCCCGACGTTTCCCGACCACACGCATCACGCTCGTAAACAGGGATGCTCGCTTCGGAGGCTGGGTGCGTTCGGAAAGGGTCAAGTTTGACTTCACCGGTCCTTCAGAAACCCAAGAACACGCAGAGGTCCTCCTCGAGGCAGGTCCGCGAACTCTGCGCCCGAATGCCCCTGGTGTCCTTGAGTTGGTGTGTCGCCAATCTCCAATTCGGTAGTGTTGTTCAATGCCTTCGCCAAGACTAGATTCATCTTCTGAACTTGTCCCCTTCGCTCCTCACCGTGCCAAAGTCTTCCTCCGCCGCAAAGAGCCGTTTCCTCTATATTCCCGGCTCGCAGGGAATCCACCGCATTCCATCCTCGCCGCTCGAGGTCGTCAGTTCGTTCCAAGTGTCCAGGGCGCCTCTTGGTCGTGTACTCCTCTCTTCTGTTCTTCGAGAGCCGTTCAAGCGGAGCAACAGACCCCCCGGGGCCGAAGACGAATCAGTAGATGACTTCTTCACCAGAAGATTCGGTGGCGAATTCGCACGGACTTTTGGGAGCGCTCTCGTCCACGGCATATACGCTGCGGACTCTCGAAAGCTGAGTTTGCGCTCCTCCCTTCCTTCTATGTGGGATGCAGAAGACCGCGGACGCGGATCTGTCCTGGCTGGGTTCTTCCGTGCACCCAATCGTCCGCAATCGAACGAAGACATTTCTTATGACTCGGGTGACTTGCAGGACAAGATGCGTGATGTCTCTTTGTACAGCTTCCAGGACGGCATTGGAATGCTTGTGAATGCGCTCGTTCATTACCTTCGGAAACAGCCCAACGTACACATGTATGGTGGGGTAAGCATTATCGGGCTTCGCCTCAACTCAAGGAACAACCGATTCGAGGTGATCATACTCCTTGAAGTTGTCTCACTTTCTCAGACTGTCTTAGGTGACAACATCGTCGCAAGAAACCCTCTTTCCAACGCATGCCGTCTCCGCCCTTCCGCTCTATGAATTACAAGGGGTACTCACGCCAGCAACACCGCTACCTCATCTTACGACCAACACTTATTCTTCCGTGACTGTTGTCAACCTAGTGTTCCCTTCTCCTCCACCATCTTCGCTTGCACTCCACCCGGACGGGTTTGGCTACCTCACAAGTCGTCCAGCAGATGGCTACTCGGCAACCAAAGGCTCGGGGATTCTTGGCTGTGTATTCGATTCGTCCTCGACTGCAGCTCAAGACACCTCGACCGGCGGCCAAGGCGTCGTCAAAATGACCCTGATGGTTGGCGGTCCCTACATTTCCTCCGCCTCCGTCCCGTTATCTACTGCGTGGATTGATATTCCGACCCTGCTCTCTGAGCTCTCTGATCAGCTCAATCGACCCCTCCCACCACCCCTCCTCGTCAAAGTCTACTCCAACATACGGTGCATACCATTGTACTGTGTCGGTCATTTACAAAGGATGGAAGAGCTGAGGAGAGTACTAGCATCTGAGCCGTGGAATGGTCGGATGGAAGTCGTGGGCGCTGGAGTGGGCGGCGTTAGCATCGGCGATTGTGTGGAAGCAGGAAGGAACGTCGGGAGGAGGTGGGGCTAGGCAGGCTCGTGTGAGTACTGTGTTGGTATCAGAGTGTCATTTTACGGCGTCACAAGATTCGGTGAATCGAAATATGCGCTCGTTCGCAACACAGCATCCTTATTCAGATCGCGTGAAGATGAAGATAGGGGACAGTGAGCTGAGATGCCCACGAACCACGGCTGCACGTTTGCCGCATTGTCCTCCCATGCAAAGGGATGAACGGAGCACTCACCCCATCGCGAAACTAAACGCAACGCCACAACGTCTCGTCCAGTTCTGGCCTTTTGGATGGCCGCGGGTCTGTGAGTCTCTTACTCATCGGCGAGATGACTTTACTATGACCCCACGCGGTCCGCGTCCTTAATTGCTTCGACAAGGGCCAGCTCTTCGGCTGAGATGGATGGTCGGCTGACAGGTTGGAATACATTTGGCGTTATCTGGACCCAATGCCTATCGTAACGACAATCGCTGCGCTGGCACCGCCCTACGTTATACACACGGCGGATTGTCGTGGCGTCAACGTCTCCACTAAACGTGCCTCGACCCTTGTTGTATATGAACGAGACTGGCATGCCCTTCAAGCTGACACTCACATTTACATCTTTTCGCAGGGATATCTTGGTCAGAGGGTATTTCCTCACCCCTATTCTTTCCTAGCACCACAGATTTCTCTCTCGATGACGATACCCGTATATCGCCACAACCTAGATCTGGACGACTGGGAAGTCGCATCTGTGTACGACAGTGATGACCGCGACAGCCTGGGCGGGAATGTGGGCGATGAGTCTGTGCACTGCTCGGGATTACTGGACGATCCTGCCTTGCGCTTGCAAGCCATACTTCACGACGAGAGTCGTCCTCGACTCGGGTATGAGTTGCCATCACAGCATCAAAACTACCCTCTCACCCGCCCTCGATGGGACGCGCGCTTTGTACCTGGAAAACCATGTAGTTCCGTCGTCTCATCGCCTCGCAACACCCCCCATCCCGGGGTTATTCTTCCGCCCAAAGTCTGGGTCCTTGCTCCACAAGATGTGTACGGGGCCTCTCCAGATGGCCTGATTGAGCTTCCTCCCTTCTCCGCGCCATCGCCTCCACATTCACCGTCTCCCCGGATGCGGCGGTCGTCTTCTACGATGCGCCACGGTCGGCCACCGTCTGGCACGGGGAACAGACACGCGGCACCGCTCTATCACGAGCGTCGAATGCCTCATCGCCTCGCGGAAGCAGGATGTCAGCCACAGTCGGCTACATCCAGGAATCCTCCTCGAAGGACTGCCCACGATGCTTTAGCGTCATACCAGCACGACAGCCAGGACTTTGTTCCAGACGCTCATTACAGTGCTGCCCAGACCCTCGGTGGGGGCCGGTCGCCAGTGGTGGACGACACGGGGGCGAACAAGGATGCGAGACCACGGAGGAGAGAGCGGGTGTGGGAGAGATTTGTGCGGAGATTCAGTCCGTCGCGCGGACACTCATGATGTATGTTCTGTTCTGTATGGTGGTACTTGTCCAAGAGAGGTTGTATCTGCGCAAACGACCAGTCAAAGCTGCCACATCGTCGAGACTGGTGGCCATGTCCTCCTCGTGCCGGTAGAGAACCTCCTAGACACCCCCGCCTTAGTTATGAGGCAGTGCCCCATTGAGACTTCGCGGTTATCCAGCCCAGATCGATATCCAACCAAGCAAACCTCGAACGCCCTCGACGCACGCTGCGGACAGCGTCATGTCGTCCACCGCAACCTTGTCTCCATCCACCACCTCCCCATCCCCCACAAACACCTCCGGATCCGAGGCGCCCTCCATCACCAGCGCCAACTACTTCTTCGGCTTCGTCATCACCTTCGTCGTTCTCCTCCTCCTGTTTGTCGGGTGCGGCGTTGGTTCATGGAGACGTTTTCGAATCTTCGGCACCGCCTGGGACGAGAGACTGCAGGACATGGACGAGGGCGCGTTTGGCGGGCGGAAGCGGGGCAGGCGGAAACTGGTGCGTCCGGTGTTTTGGGAGACGTGGACGGATCCCAAGGGCCCAGAAGACCCCGCCGGCAAGTCGTCAGAAAAGGGGGACTGGGATGGGGTACAGGTCAGTCCCTCCCGCCGACTTCCAGGCCCCTCCCCCGCTGATCATCGTCTGTTGTTCCCGCAGCCGATGTCTGTTGCTTTCCTGTGGTCTCGATCCAAGGCGGGGGATCGACGCAAGTGTGAAGCCTCGGCGACCCCGCAGACGGCGCCCTCGCCACGTCGGTTGTGCCCGACGTTGAGGTCCTATGTATTACCCCGCCGCCGCGCACGTTATGCTGCACCCTCAAAGCCGCCACCTGGTGAACGACCTCCGCCAGAGGCAATTCAAGTGGCGGTCATGATCTCAATGCCGGCTCCTTCGTCCTCGACGCATGATCAAGCTGCCCGCGAACCGTCAACACCCAGTTATGTCGGGCAGTCGATGGCCAGGGAGTTTCAGATCGGTGTCACGCGGCTGCCTTGGCCGAGTGGCGACGGACTATGATGCACGATAATGCCGGCTTGTTCTCGATGCTCTTTCTAATTGTGACTTCCAATGCACACTTTCCAGCTATCCCTGTGCACCCTTACCTGCTTTTTTGCCTCGTTTTGTAGTTGTAGATCTCAGTCGAAAACTCGCAGTGGTGACGACACGAACATAATCCATGATATTATAGTGCTGCTCAGTCAATAAGGTACTTTCGTTTGAAGAACGCTCGGAGGTGGAGAATCTGCCATACACCAAGACCAACTAGAGAGACGAGCGTAAACCACGCAAAGTTCTGCACGCGACGATTCGTCGAGACTGGGACAGGAGACGGGTGAACACGACGGTGTGTGGGCGGAGGGGGACGTACGATTCGTGTCCGCGAATCTTTCTTCACGTCTCTTGAGGTAGTCCATCTCGTCCACGATCTCTTTTACCAGTCCTTCGAGTTTGCGCATCTCTGTCTCGAGGGCCGATAGAGACTCCTGGTTCGCGATTGCACTGAAAGAGTCCTGTGAGTGGGCGAGAGCGAGAGGGTACGAGGGCACGCACTTGTAGTCGACCGCATCTGCACCAATGTCAATGTCGAGGTCGAGTGAACGTGTCATATTCCATGCTATCTCCATCTTGACTTCTGTGGCCAGCACGTCAGTCACCACATTCCGGCCATGCGCGCGGTGGACTCACCGGGCGACAGGTAGTTCTTGAAACAGACTCCAATCTCTCCCTCCGCGTGCGCTGTGACCGCCAGCCTAGTCTCGCCCTTGATGTCTTTCTTGGAAAGATAGACGTTTCTCTGCGGCGTCGAGTCTATGATCTCGACGTCGATGCGCTGGCTTGGTCCAGGTCCGACGTTGGCGGTGACGATGACGAGGGCATGCGGGTGCGCTGCATTCCATATGCACTTTTCGGCTGGGATTTTAGCGGGTGGGAGGAAGAATTTGATGGCGGTCGAGAAGGGGGAGACAAGGAGGAGAATGAAGAGGAAGAGGAGGCGGGCCGTGCAGAACATGGGCGGGACAAGGGAGAGAGGTAAATGGCAAATTGCAACTACGTATCAACAAACATGTAGATTAGTTTTGACCCCGTCCTCGACTCGGCACACATTATGACCATGTTCAATCATACGCTTTCATCGCTTCCTCTAGGGCGTCTCCATCCACGTCAAACGACACATCAAACGACGAGTCGGCGTCCTGGCTCGCCCTGGCCACTGTCTTTTCCACTTCGGTAGTCACGCCGCGACGAGGTTGAATCGAACTGGACGTCGTGTTCGCACGCTTCGTGCCACTCCAACCTCTATCCACTGTCCGTCCTGCACTGGCAAGTAACGGCGGTTTGAACGGCGGGACGCTCACGCCCTTCGGTGCTTGAGACAAACTGTATTGAGAGGGCTGAAGCTGGGGCGGTCGACGCATCCCAAGCGGCGGAGGGCCAGGACGAGTTCCCTGAGTGGGTGCTGGGGGACGTGAAGCCGTGCGCGTTTGCGAAGGGACGAGTTTCGGTTTGGGTGCTGGAACATGTGTTTGACGCGGAGGCGGCGCTTGGAAAAACGAGACGTTCATCCCCATATCGCTGTCATCGTCATGCACTTGCATGCATGCGGTGGTATCAGCACGCCTCGTCTGACCGGAAGGGGGCCTCTCCCATTTAGTATCGGTTTCGGTGAGGTCGATGACGATGTCCTGCATCGCGCTGTCGTTACGCTCATCCTCGTCGGACGTGGGTTCCGGGGCATTGGCCATGCGGGCGGGGGTATTCGAAGAGCTGGATGTTCTGGGGAGTACGCGAGGAACGGGGTCGCGTTTAAGGCGGCAGTTCAGATTGGGGTTCGACAGTAAAGACGGGGTAGGCTTTTCAGACCCAGGACCGACGCCCGGTGCGCCTAGGCTTGCCGTCTTCGCCAATACGCGTGCACGGTGTTTGGAATTAAAAGCAGAAGTCGAGGTGGACGATGTTGTCTCCAACGCGCTCGACGAAGCGAGGGGACAGATGGCGGATGCACTGGAGGTCTTGGTGAGTCTTCGTGGGCTTGAATCGTTGGTGCTATACGCATCTCCATTGCTTCCGAGAGAGCGCTCTCGCTCCTTGTCATGTGCGCGAGCGGCCAACCGCTGCTTTCTCCTGGAGTTCTCATCCAACTGTCTTGAGACATCCCTAAGGAGCTCCAGGAAAGCCACTGCTTCAGGCTCTTCTTCGGGTGAAACGTATTTTGGGATTGAAGTGGATGGTTTGGAGGATGAATGGGATGCCGATCGAGGCCTCGCGGAGCTACGGAGGGCGAGGTTTGCTGAAGAAGCAGATGTCGAGAGAAGGTTTCGGTGTGCGAGGACAAGGGGTTTTGCCCGTCTGGAGGCGGAGGGCTCAGAGGGACGGAGTGCCGAGGATGAAGAGGAAGCGGAGGAGGTGTTACCGGACAGTGGAAGGATGTAAGAGGTATCGACCGCGTTGTTGCCATTCGAATGCCACGCAGAGACGAGGGACGTGGACAGCGACGGACATGACGAGGTGGAGGTGAGGGAGTGTGTCCACGACAAGGGCTCGAGGACGGGCGTGGATGGGCGGGCTGGGGACGGGGACGG